>JAODXP020005580.1:0-51571 GCA_027497455.2 Sardinella longiceps | reverse complement strand
GATCATTGAGGTGGCCTTCAATAGCGCTTAGCAGTATAAAACAGCAGGGCTATGTGTTGATTCACTCTGGATAATTCCTTTAACTTTACAGGAGAGCCAAAACAAAATGTCTATTTGCTTTCTGCTACTTTGTTTAAGACATATTTAATGACACAGATGTATGACACAATAGCAGACTCATTTATCCAAGCATGCAGAAGCTAGAAGTCCCCCAGTAAACGAAACATGATTCAGTGAAGCAAGTGACATGTCTCACATTGACTTGACAATTTTATCTAGTCAGACAAACGCCGCCTGCTGGCTCCGCTCATTTCATGTCGTTCCTCCGGACAGTCAGGGAGCGTAGGCTAGAATTTTATTTTCACCGACACATATCCTTGCAGGCCAAATTCAGCAAACAGAGTGAAAAACTTCACTAACCTCAAGTTAAGAATACAAAACATTTCTTATATGAGTTTTAAACGAACTGTAGCAAAATTTTTGAAAATATTGCATATCACATAGCTCCCTCTACAGAGAAAACGATTTCCAATGGAGATGTATCAAACGCTTTGCACAAAGTGAAACGGTGTGAAAGCGGATGATCAAATCAGGCTAATATTTAGCATGATACAGCAACTTCTCTACTAGCAGAGCATTGGAGTTAAGACATCACTGCATAGTTGATGGGTTTTGTTATATTACCGTCTCTCGGTGCATGCTAGCCTGACAAGCCAGACTATTACATAAAATAAGTGCTAGACCCTCGGGTAAGACTGCTACTAACAATCAGAGCAACTAACAAGCCAATTCAAACAACGCTAAGCCCACCCAATGATTTCCTGTCCAGATAGAACATTGTGTTTAGCTAAACATCATGATGTCTGAATACAACCTAGAGCGCTGTGAGTGGATAGACAGCTCAGACATCACCGATGTCGGAGTACAATCTATGGCTGATCGTTAGACGTACTCGCTGAGCAAATTCAATTTGCGACTGCTAGAGTGCATCTAGAGTTCTACAGTCTGTTCTCATTTGTGCACTTCAGCACTTCAAATGCTTCTTTTGAGTGTGTAGTGCTGTTCCTATTCAAAAGCAGCGGTTCACTCCTAACGGTCAAATTTCTTTTCTTTTCTACAGATTGTGGCAGTGTTTTATTCAACGGTACATATGCTGCCGTTGTGGAGGTGGGGGGAATGCTCCTTACCTCACTCACGTCAGATGTAGCGCTACGCTCGTTCATCTGATATTCAGTGATAGACGAGATATTTCAGGAGCCAGAAATCCTTGAATCTAACTGGGCAAACGGCTTGTCCATCAATTTAATTGACGTACACTGCAGCCAACCACATCGAAACCAACCGATGACGCTGGTTACGTTTGTTGGATTGGTTGGATTCAAAACAGTTGCTTATTCGCTACGTCACACCCTCTACAGCAGCTAGCGGCCCTGATTGGTCCGGTTAGAGAATAATGGCTTGAAATCTCTCTGATGGGCTTCAACATCAGATCGTTGCGCGGAAGTGCCTTACGAAAGTTACGTAGCGCATGATCTGACGTGAGTGAGGTAAGAATGCTCCAGCAACAACCGCAAATTCTCGTAACAGAAGCATTTTGTCAAAATGTCGATCTAAACCATTGTATTTCATTGTAAAATAATCCGGAAACGAGGGATAATGTCATATTAACCGACACTCTAAATTAATTTTTTTTAGCCTTTGCCCTCAACTCACCTTGTCCTGAAGACAGCCTATCAAAACAAACAGACCTTATACTGATCATTCAAAACTAATTAAGTTAGGCTTACAGATTTTAAATGTTGTCAACAAAGGTAGAGTTCTTCATGTGAATGCGCAGACATTGTGTATTTTATATCCACAAAATTGACACAGGCATTAGTTACTCACAACTAATTAGCTCACAATTATTATGTATGAAAGCACCTCGTTAAGCAAGTCCTGACACCAAGGCTTTGATGATGTTAAACAAGGTTACAGGGACGTCAAAGACAATTCCCAAGTCTCTTCACAAACTTAAACGTGTCATCATTACAATTGCTGTGAGTAGAGCAGAGTGTGAGGAGGGTCTCTGAAATTAATCATCTTTATCTTTACTTTCAAAACACACTGACAATAGGTAGGTTTCGATTGAAGTTGTAATTCGCATTTCAGTTATGTGAATAATAACAACTAAACAACAAACATCTGCTAATGTGCACATTTCACCTAATATAAATCTAATTCTCTTGAGAGGGGATGGTTTCATTTGGAAACAGTTTAACTTGTGCATTCACATTTATGGCATTTCTGTCCGTAGATTAGGGTTGTCAACTGTCCCGTATTGGGCGGGACATCCCATTTTTGAGGTATTTTTAATTCGTCCCTGTTGTATCTTCAAATTAAATGATTGTCCACAACTTCGAGTTGTTCTTTGCTTTTCAATATTTACTTATTCAAGGAATTAACTTCATACAAAAACATGTGGCAAGGTCTCTCTGGTATTACTTTTTATTTCGATATCTCATAATGTCTGCTTCTACGTTTGCTCTAGCTGGCAGTAAGTCCATCCTTTAACTCTTATGTAGGAGCGCCCTCTAGTGGACAATATAGTGCTAACTTAGGTACTTGGTAGAAAATCGTACATCAACACACAGGTATTTTTTGGGGTATAAAACTAATATTTTCCGATGTCGTTAGTAACACTGATACCTCGATTTCCAAAATATGAAGTCATAAATCCCTAACTTTTTAGCTTGTGGCCAAGTTTGAGATCGTTGTCGTTAGCACCGCCATCTTGTAAGCGGGAGACCGTTTCATTCAGAGTACCTTGGCTTCACTTGCATTCAGTCGCATCGCTCCTCATTTGCATATAATAGCCTTGAAGTCTATTCTGGGTCCGCCCACCGGGCGACTTATCGCTGGTCGCTTGCTCTCATTGACAATGAATAGAAAACGGTCGCGTAGCTCAAGTCGCTAGTCTGACTGAGGGGTTAGTTTGTAACAGTTCTTCAACTCTGATTTAACATTATCTACGGTACCACAGTCCCGTCAGGGACAGATCCTGCCCCGCATTCCAATGTTGTGGTCAATAGGGATTGCCAAGATGCGTCAAAGTCGTCATAAACGGCGCCATCTTGCCCCGGAGTTAGCGGTTAGTTAAGCTGTAACTTTTTTACGGCCCCATCGTAGCTCCAGTTCATACACCCGATCACATTTTTTTTTTCACTTGAATTTTTTTTATATATATTTTGTGAGTCTAGTCAGAGATTGTTGCTAGGGTCTAATTCCGGGGCAAACCCAGAATGCATTGTGTGATGACGACACGTTGGTAATCTCTATTACGTTTTTGCCTTGATGAGCGCTATTACTGCACATCATGGTCATCTCCCGTTGAGAGTCATTCAATGTAAAAGGCTGCCATATCCTGAATTTTCAAAAATGCACTATTTTTCTTAGGTTGATCATGCGGTTGGGTAGTGCAAATGGACGAGGCTGCAAAAAAGGCCATTAGCCTTCCTTATCAAATTTTTAAATGCCTTTGCTCCATTTCGCTATGTCTCAGACAAATAGTCTGTTTGATATTGTTCTGTTTCAATATTTGAAGAAAATGACAGATTTTTATTAATAAAATGTTTCTTCTGGCCCAACTTACCCTTACTCACTCGTTACTTTCTCTACTCTACTTTAAGAAGCAAGACACTTCAAATTTTTTGTTGTTGTGAAAATTGAACACCAAAACCTCATCGAATCAGCAGAATGATGAAGAATGTAAAAAGGCTCATCCTACACCCCTTAAAAAGAGTTGCCGAATACATCTTTAAGCACTATATTAGATTAGAGATATAGGAGAATTAAGAGTTTCTGCCTTACAGGAGAAAGCCAGCGTGAATCAACACGTAGTCCTACTACATCTAGTCCTACTAAATGAGCCGGGGTGCCCCTCACAAAAATGTGGGGAAATTTTTGTAGCCCTATATCCAAAATGGCTGCTGCCAGCCAAGCTGGAAATTTACTTTTTAATGGTTTTGCCCACAGTGATGCATAATACATGGTTTCTGAGACTATTTGGGTCAAGAAATTCACAAATGATGTAGATTGATTGATTTGACCTTCAAATTCAAGATGGCTGCCACTTTTGGCTCTTTAAATGTCAATTTTTCAAAATCGTCAGAGAGCCTTAATATTAGGCTCAAATGAAAGGTCTGCTCATACTGAATTCAGTTATGGATAGTAAAATTACAACATACACGTTATCAGATGTCTTGGGTGGAACCAATGAAAGCAGGGAGACAGAGAAGATTCTTTAGCTTGGGGTTGTTTTTATTAACATAACATTAACAGTTTTTTTACAATTTATTTATTGAATTAACTAAAAAGACTCCATCTGAATCTGTTGAGTCTCCATACTGACTTATCTCATCATCACTGCTACTTTCGTCTGAGCAGTCATGAGGTGTGAACTGCTGGGGCAAAGGGGGCAGGGTGCGACGCACTGGTCGACACTTTCCATTCACTAGTTCCCAGCCGTGACCAATGGGAGAAGGATGCTCTTGTAGATTTCAGAGTCATCGTCAGGTGGGAGACGGATTGTACTCTTATTCTTCAGTTTGTGCCATTTGGAAACTCTGGCCTGCCCACAGCTCACATCTGCACTCTCAGCATAAATGACGGAGAGGACAAATGCCTTCATATCCGCTTTGACGTCATGTTTTAATTCAAGACTCTCGCCCATTCGTCCCAGGAGCTCTCTTGCCTCAGAATTGATCTTCACCTTCTCCAACACCTTCTTCTTCCCATGCCCATAGAACCCTGAGGTGTGGTCACTGCCAGTGATCACATGGAGAGGTATGATGATATCTGCAACCTCTTCCGAGAGCATAGCACGGCAGTTAATTAACACATGCTTGCGTTTAATCAGCAGATCACCTCTGACTTGCTGCGAGACGTAAGCTGCTTGGACATACACATATGTGTCCTCGCAGTCTAGAACAACAGGTCAAGTGTACTTGCTGGCTCTCACCTTTGCATAGGCAGAGAGCAGCACTGTATCTGCTTCTGGATGACTGAAGACATAGTCCCCATTAGCCACGCCAGTGGTCAGGTTGGTTGATGTTTCTCCCTCACAGTATATGATGTCTCCAGGGTGTGATTTGTGAAAAATACAGAGGGGGGGATGTTTCTGAAACGGTATTGCGTTGGTGACGTCATTACTAGAAATGGCCGGTTCACCCCCCCCCCCCCCCCAAAAAAAAAAAAAAAAAAAAATACAAAACATTCTGCTTATCCATTCATTAAAACAATCATGCCAGTAGGCCTATCTATTCTCCAGCGCAGTGTCTACCAGATGCCTCTGAAGTAGGCTACCGCAGTTCATGTGACTGCTGCTGCTGCTGCGTGTAGAGCGCAATCCTGACAAATGACATTTTTCACAAAACTTAGAAGCTCTCTCGTTCAGACCCTCCTGCTGCTTGCGGTGTGTTAAATATTTAAATAAAGTGCTGCAGATTAGATTGTTTAATGTAGCCGATAATAGCCAAATTACTTTGATAGCTCAGAGATATGTTGACCCAACCCAAGACATTCGTTGGATCCGACGGTACGCGCGTAAGTGCGCTGGAAACGTTAACCTATTTTTTTTTTTTTTTTGCAACTGTGAGGAAAGCCAGGGCATTGAGCATAAAACAAACCAATGCAAATAGGACCAACTAGGCCTTCCTACTTAATGTATTGTGTGAGCATTTTGCCTAGATTATGCCATTTATTGGTCATTTTCTACAACTGGCTGATTTACCTAAAAAGTGTTCTCATCCCCGCGATTCGGATATTTTGCCTGATACGTTGACATTACACACATTTCATATCAAACTTAAATTGTGCCTTTGCCAAACAGTTCGTTTTCCTTTGCACAAAGTTGTTCAAACAATGGGATAACATTATGAAGTTTCCTTTCGTTTTCCTTCTCGTCTATAGCTTCTTTCCAGTGAGAAAAAAAACACCTGCGCTTATAGGATAAAGTTCGAGGCAAAGTGAGCCAGGAGTTGTCACGCACACAATTCAGGACACTAGGACGCAATTTTTTTTTAATTTTATAATTCGCGGCACACTAGATGTTTGTTGGTCGCATTGCTTGCATACTGTCACGAGATATCAAGGGGGGATAAATGTTATCCCCACCGGAGATAAAATTATTCAAGCAGAGGCAGGGATACCAAAACCAGAGGTTAGGAAATCCGACCCATCCCCCCCACCAAATCGCACCCTGGATGTCTCCATGCACTTGACCCGCTTGTCTTTTCAGCTGTTCCTTTACAAGTTTCTGAAGTCTGACCTTATTTCCGGAGTTAACCATGAGTTGGTTGAACTCAGCAGCACCTGGGAACCTGTCTTCGGGCTTGGGAAAAACATTTGGGCCTTTTGGATGTTTTGCTGCACGACGATCGTGCTCATCATCCTTGATGCTGAAAGGAAGGTCATATATGTCATTGACAAGGATGATGAGATATGCGTTGGCGTGGCGTGAGAAGATCATAGTTAAGATTTGATCCAAGTAGTCACCCCAGTGGTACTCTGAACCATCCCGCTTCCGAGACTCACAGTCTTCAGGTGTGGGGGTGGCAAGCCGCCAGATCAGCCCCATGTCCACAAGGCTAACGTGGTCTCTCGGTTTTCACTTACTGGGTCTAGCTTGAAGAGCTCTAACAACTTGCTCTTCACAGTCTTGCGCATGGGGTGACTACTTGGATAAAATCTGTACTATGATCTTCTCACGCCACGCCAACGCATATCTCATCATCCTTGTCAATCTGGAAAACAAAGACATGGTGAGTATCCCACTGGAATTTGACAAATACGACTCAAATTTGATGAATACTTGGGATCATCAATGACTCATCTTTTCCCCTGATTGGCACCATCATTAGAATTTGTTGTCAGGATATGACTGCACCTTGACAGACATCATTTTGTAAACCAAACGCTGCACGTTTCTAGGATTTGCACATGGTGCGACACAGTTTCATTTTTTGTAAATCAAACATGGAATGTATCTGCCATCCGCATATTCCTTGACACAGCAGAAACAGTGTCCCTTCATTCAATGTAAAATCCAGAAGGCTCAACACATGTGATGTCCTTCTCTATAAACATAAGATATAGGCATATCGAAACAAGCTATTTTGCCAACACAACACGAATATGATGGATAGGCCTGGAGACACAATAAAAATGACTTGTATATTTCCTCTGGATTTGACCACTTCGGCTATATCACCCGAATCAGTTATCAGGATATATCAACATACTTTGACAGATAAAACCCCCTCTCCTTTCGTTTACGATAAAATCCAGAAAACACAACACATGTGATGTCTTTCTTTATAAAATAAGCTAAGATATGAGGCCTATCAATGGAATTTTGCGTAGGCCTATGTGGGTTGAATGTGATGGACAACATATAAATAATGAATGACTCATATTTTACCTCTTGATTTTTGACCACTTTGATATCACCCAAATCAATTATCAGAATATGAACGTACTTTGACAGATATCACATAGGCAAAGAAAGATGTTTCTCCCTTCGTTTACTGTAAAATCCGGGAAGCACAGCACATGTAATGTCATTCATTATAAACGTAAGATATTAGGCCTATGTGATTTGGCAAATATGTTGAATTTGATGGTATCATAATGAATGACTAGTATATTTCCTCTGGATTTGACAACTTTGATATCACCTGAATCAGGGCCTATCAGGATAGACTTACCTTGACAGATATCATATCGGCTAACACAAATACGCATAGGCTGGTGCAACACACACACACACAAAAACACTTTGTAGTGGGCCTATCTTCTCTCAGGATTGACACCCTTATCAGAATGTTAATCATTAGGCTATGTCCGAACCTTAGGGTCCCCACGCTTTTCCATAAATTTCCCTGATTAAAAAGAATGTCTATGATAGTAGGCTTAAACAACATTGATTTTGTCGCTGAATAAAAAACATCTTAATTCCAAATGAAAACATGTTGCCTATCTTTCATTGAAACTTGTGCATGTCCATTTTGTGACTAGAAATACCACATTACACAAAGTGCAGATCTTATTTACTAGAACAGGGGTCGGCAACCCTAGGCACCAAGGAATTTCCAGTGGCACGCGGACATTGCACTACCCTAATAATTTAATACATTAAAAATATTCAGACATATGATGAAATGTCATTTAGCCTACTATACCTTAAAAATGACTACGCAACAATAGCGCCCCCCTCCCCATATTTATTTCTCACACGAGTGCCCCCTTTATGCATTGCTTAGATGGCAAAGAAGCCGACAGGTCGGGCCTTCCACTCCTAGACCGCAGAATATTTGTTCGTTTCTTAGAATGATTGTGCTGTGTGCACTTTGTGTTTTGAAAGTGTTGTGTGTCGAACATACAATGTTAGACGTCATTACGAGACAAAGCGCGAAAAGACTTTCAAAAGCAGATAGGAACGATACGATATTTCAGACACACAAGGGAGTTTAGGCTACTTCCAACCACATTGACACATATCTGCGAATACATGCGCCAGCTTCAGTCAGAGTTCGCAGAGCGCTTTGGAGACTTCTTGATCACGGACATGAAATTGATTTGGCTCATGAAATTGATTTGGGTACATTAGTCAGGGAGCATTTTCACCGAAATAAAGTCCCGTGGGATTTTTTTGATGAAAGCAAGCCACCCATTCAGATGTCTCAAGGGCACACCAAATAACAATAAAAAACATGTTGGCAGTCTGAAATATTGTGCTGGCCAGCATGGTGGACCACACATAGAAACTGTATCCTTGCCGCATATTTCCGGCTATACCGCAACCTAAAATGTATTTGTTTGGTCATTGGTCATTTTCTTTCCTGTTTCATCCATATTCAGCTTCAGTAACTCCAAGTATATGAAATAATAATGGTTACATGTCGCTATTCAGACATGTCATTAGTCAGACATTAGCACCCAATTGTCGGAGTAGCAGCATTTTCATTTTAAAAAAAACATACCACTACTCCGACATTTTTTATTTCCATTGTTGGAATAGGGGCATGATACTATATAGTTTTGAAACATGCCGCTTTTCCGACATGAATAATTGTAATGTGCTCATGCGAAAATGTGCCCAAATCAAAACGATTCCTAACCCTAACCGTCAGTACAGGTGGATATGCTTTATTTTACATTAGGTGCTGCTCAAGCGTAAATGTGCCTAACCCTAAAACTATGCCTAACCTTAACCGTCAGTAAAGGCATTGAGAGCATTGAAGCACTCACGTCCACGATTGAAAGATTCTCAAACCCATCTGCAGAAGAAAGCTGTGACCTGTTCAACCTGGTGACGAAGGCAGTCATGCCTGAGAAGGTCAAGAGTGATCTGTGCAATGAAAGCACAATTGGCAGGCAGCTATTTGAGGAATTCGTCACCAACAGAATCAGCTCAGCAAAGGTCAACGTTTGGGATACAATGAAAAAGACGAAGCTTCAGACCTGGAAAACAACACAGGGATGCAAACAGCGCGCCTTTTGGCGGATGCCGCCTTTTTCACGGCTGTCTGGGGGACTTTTGTGAATCGTGCAGATCCGCGGAGTTTTTTTTTTTTAGGGGGGGGGGGGGGGTCTGAGGTGTTTGATTGTGTAGTAGTGCAGACGCGTCATTTGACCTGGCCATTCGATTCGAAGCTGAAGCCCTGTCGAGTTCGGCTTGACAGCAATAAATGCAACAGTGTCGGTGAAAACCGCTACAAAATCTGTTCTGACACGCATGCAATAATTTTGCTGCAAATTCCACGTCTTTCAGATGCATATGCCTGTAGTGCATCGCAATGCCAACGTTTGCAGACCTTGTTTTTATCCATAAGAAAAGTTGGGCCGTCTCATCCGCTGTTAAACACAGCCCAATTATAGGCTACATGCGTAATGCACCTGACTGGCTTCAAACCTTTCCCATGGGAGGAGTTCGCAACAGTCAAACAGTGTTTAAGCTACGCAATCAGCTGATCCGATAGTTCGGGCATTCGGGCATTCACATATCTCTCAGACATCTCTCACATATATCTCTCTGCATATTGTTCCATTCATTTATAGTTCCATTTCTTCTCGTTCATGCACGCGCGCACCGGGTTTCTCGCAGTGTATTTAGGCGGCTACCTTACCAAAACCTGCCCCCCGCCTTGCTTAGTAAGCATCCTGGACTTTTTTTTTTTTTTTTTTTTACGCATTGGCCCAGCCTATATATGGAAGCCCATTTCCGCCAGTAAAAAAAAAGTGGTCATAAAAAAATCCAAATAATGAGATAAAAAGTCACAATTTTGACATTAAAAGTCTAAATTTTGGGAAATTAAGTCTAAATTTTGATGTTTGAAAGTTAAAATTATTAGAAACAAGTGACAAATAGCATTTATTCATCAAGTTGAATTTAATTCAGTGAGTTATGATAGTGCCATAAGTATGGCTGTACTGCAAGTAGCCTAATTGGTACAATGTCAGATGACAAATTGAGCTACTTAATGACTTTAGAAGCCAATAGCCTTGGCCTAGGCTCTTTTTTTACATTATTGATAGCCTATTGCTGTTTAAAACCTCAAAATGAACTTTTATCCCACTACCTGATTAATTGTTGAAATGATCAACAGAATAGGCTACTCGATTCCAAAAATATATGATGGCATTAACTAGCCTACATCATTTATTTGTTCAGTAAATAAAATAAGGCTGTGGCAGATTTTGGCCCCCATCGGGCAACGCCCCCTCCCCCCTGGTCATATACCCACCCTGGCGTTGATCATTGCCAGGGCGACGCCCCCTCCCCCTGGTCAATCTCACTCCTTTTTGACCATACCTCTGTTTGCATCCCTGATAATTTAAGTATGATTGTTCTCTCTCTGCATTTCCCTTCTGAAGCAAACCAACCAAAGCCATGTCGTCTACGTACTTATATATATTTGAAAATGACCATGATTAATGTCATGTAAATTAATCATGTAGCCTAAATTAATGCCTATTTCTGAAATTATATAATTTTACAGGTGGCCTGTTCTCATTTTCTTTACAGGTAGCCTACAGAATTAGGCCTATTCAATGGGCTAGTATAGCGGTAGCCTAATTGAGAGGGCTGTCACGCTGACAAGCCGAGCTCGCTAAGTAACCTCATAAATGTAGTTTTTTTTTCAACACAAATTTAGCTGAACGACATATAGACCTACATGATGTTAAAGTGTTATTTTCAACGTTAGTGGGCGTAGCTTATGATAGAGTAGGCCTAAGCTAGAGCAACGTCAAAAGCCAACATTTAACTTCAAAAGCTGTTCTTTGCATTCATTGGATAGGCCTACCTTACCATACGGCAGCACTGAACAAGGCTTTTGTCCAAAAAGCCACCATCAAAGGTCCCCCAAGATGGTCAAAACTCCACGCAATGGCACCACAGAATCCCCCACCAATACTCAGTCCGCTGATTAGCGGTGCTGGCTCCCTCAAGATAGCTATCCAGAGTGTCTTCTGGCTGCACAGGAACGAGGAAGTGCTAGAGGACCTTCACCTGGACATTTTCAGTCCCAAGATCACCCATCACGATTCTTGGGCAGCCCTGTAAACGCTGCACTGCCTCCATGTAATAGCCTCCAATCACCTTTGGGTTGCCACTGGTAGTGTAGGCATTAAGCCAGATCATTTTCCATGAAAAGCCATCAATGCACCCATTCACACATGCCATACGACTTTAATTTGTCATATGACTCAGGGTGCCAGATGAAATTAGGGTCTTTGGAGAAGTACCTCCTTCTTACCAGACGTTCAGCGTTCCTTAACTGAACTACTGGTCCACTTCCCTAAGCACCAACCGTACATCTTCTTTCCTTCAACGTAGACCATGTTCCCTGCATTTAGCATACATCCACCGATAACCGTGCAACTGCCTGGAGTACTGCAACTATTCATAACTGACAGCAGTTGGTACAGTACAAGGCTTTCTTGCAGTTGTTGAAGCATTGGTATGCGTTTTGTGGTGGCATGCAGCACAACAGCTCTATCAAAAAGAAGACAGACACTGGACAATAACTTGGAATTCCTATCTTACTGCAGACTATTTTAAAATATTGCCAAATTCCAGATTTGTGCTTGAAATAATTGTATGTAGGTTTAAGCATAGAAGGCTTAAGCACCGTTTGTGAATGAGTCCCCATGAGACCCAGCAACTTTTACTTGTCATCTGTAGATCACAGCTGGCTCACTGCGCCTTAGTAAAAAACATATTAAACATCTGGGGCCTCATTTATAAAACTTTGCGCAGAATGTACGCCAGAAGATGGCGTACGCACAGAAGTCAGAATGTGTGTGCGCACAAAAATATTCTGATTTATAAAACCTTGCGCACGCACGTTCCACGCTGATTTCTCTTTATAAATCACAACCCAGCCTACATTTGCGGTACCTTTGCGTACCTCAAGACACACCCATATTTGCCTATAAATATTCAGCGAAACGCCCTCAATGAATATTGATCTCTGTGGGCAACGTGCCGAAAACAGAAGGAAAGAGAAAGAAGTGCAACTTCACCGACTGTAAAGTGAAAGAAGAGCAACGTCAAGCGGTTTTGTTTGGAAGGCATAGAACGGGAGCTATGGCAAAAATGGAAAATAAAAAACTTAAATGGTCAACATTTGGTCGCCTTTGGCTGCCTTGTGTGCACAGGTTAGTACAGCTTTACTTGCAGTTATAAAGAATGTAAACTAAACACGCAGGCCTAAGGCAAAATAACTAAGATATACCAAAGTGTTATGTTTTTTAATCTACAGGTGCTGTGGAAAAAAAACGATTTTTGCGTCCTGCTGCAGGAGCATCATTGGATGCAGGGCCTGCATCCAGAGGTGGGACCAAGGGCATGACTTTTGGCCCAAATGCAGGTCCCCAGTTACCTCACTCACGTCAGATGTAGCGCTACGCGCGTTCATCTGATATTCAGCGATAGACGAATTATTTCAGGAGCCAGAAATCCTTGAATCTAACTGGGCAAACGGCTTGTCCATCAATTTAATTGACGTACACTGCAGCCAACCACATCGAAACCAACCGAAGACGCACGTTACGTTTGTTGGATTGGTTGGATTCAAAACAGTTGCTTCTTCGCTACGTCACACCCTCTACAGCAGCCAGCGGCCCTGATTGGTCCGGTTAGAGAATAATGGCTTGAAATCTCTCTGATGGGCTTCAACATCAGATCGTTGCGCGGAAGTGCCTTACGAAAGTTACGTAGCGCATGATCTGACGTGAGTGAGGTAAGGTCCCCAGACGAGGACCGGGAAGTTCATGAAGTGGCTGGGTTGGATGAGGCCATGGTAGTGCTGGGGAAGCTGTTGTAAAATAAATAACCCATGAAAAACAATGTTGATTTTAACACAAAGTATTTATTTATTTACAATTCTGCATGCATGTCTGAGACATTTATTAGATGGAGCAGTGCCTCTTGAAACATGGTGTAGTCCTGGTTAACGACCGTATCAAAGAGTTGAGACATGTCTGGGTACCTCCCCAAACACTTCCTCTGCTAGACCTCTCTGTTCATGTGATGGAAACGGGTCAGAGCCAAAGGCTGAAACCCACGTCAGAGATGACCCCACCTCCTCCTCGTACCTTTGTGCTGCCTCAGCTGCATTGGGCAGCAGCTCAGCTGGACAGCGAGCTGGACACCCAGCAGCCGCCAGGTTGTTTGGTATCCCTCTGCCTAAAATGGGTAAAAATAAAGTTTTAAGTTTCATAAAATCTTTTTTTTTTTTTTGTTAAGATAAGAACTATTACACTTGTAAGCTATTACTCTTTACCTGGTATCCTGTGTGCATTCCAGGACTGCACAACTCTGGCAAGTCCAATTGCACTGACTTGACACGCCAAGTTTGATACTCAGAATTTGGACATGTTGTCCTGCATGTCCAGTAGTTCCTGGTCCACAGACACACGCCGGTGAAAACATAACCTCCTTGGCGGAGGTAACAAATCTACCTCCATAGAGAAGTTGAAATGTGCCAGTGACTTGGGTACAAAAGCATTGGAGAGTCAACTAAAAAGATGGAGAGAAAATTCACTGAGATATTATAAAAAAAGAAGACATTTGTCACGGCCCCAGTGGGGATCTAGTGTCACTACTTCCTCCGGGAGTGCAGAGTTCCACCAGGGCACCAGATGTGCTCTCTTCTTGAATGTGTCTCCCAGGCAGGCTGTAGAGGAACTAAGCTTTCGGCAGATTGGCTCAGCCCGGTGTGGGCCAATCAGTTATGAAAATCAGAGATTTCATCCCTCCCTCCTGCACTGAAGATGCAGAACCTGGACCATCCCAAAAGGTCTTACATCCAATAATTAACTATCGAAGAAAAAAGGAGGAAGTGTAGGTTTTTTTTTTTTTTTTTTTTTTTACATTGTGATGGCACATCTACAATTGTGAATGCAAAGACTGGAGAGGTCAGACAATGTGGGCAGATTTGTTAGTGATATTTAATAAGCGTTTCCTGGAGGAAAATCCAACTAAGAAGCTTTCTCCTGCTCAATTCTTTAAATCCCACCCCTTATGGATCTCTAATACAACAGTAGTGGACAGAGAAACATGTGCATTCAGAATCCATGAGAATTTTGAAAGCAAAATAAAGAACAAACAGTGGAGCCCGTTGTAGTGCCAGGGGGTGCAGCTTGTGAGACATGGGAGTCCTTTAGCCATGCTTGAGGACAGAGGATGGTGCAAGTGCTGAGGGGCCAAGCCTACAGGGATGGCCTGGCTCGAGATGGGCAACCGAGTGTCGACAGTGTGTGCAGTGTCATGCCAGTCCAGAAGCTACGGCTCCTCTTCATCTGGTGGTGAGTCACTACTCTTTTTAGGTTTTAGCCTTGGACTTTTTGTCCTGCGGGAGGTCTAATGACTCCCATCCATACATTTAGGTAATTACAGATCTCTTCTCCAAATGTGCAGTTACTGTCCCAATCAAGGACCTGAAGGCCTTCTGCATGCAAGATGATTTTGCAACTTGTGAACACCCTGGGAAATTCTCAGCAACATCACTCCTCCCAATGAACACCTAAAGTACTACAGCCACCTCTAGGGCATGGCCTCTACAACCACATCATCCACCCACAGTCCCATCAGCAACTACAGCCTCCTATCGATCAGCCTGAGGTCCCTCAATGCCCACCGGCCTTACCATATCCTTCTACCTCACCACGACCTTCAACCTCCTAACAAGACCAACAGACGAAAGAAAAGGACAGGCAGTGGAACCGGCAATAGGAATTCTCAATTAAAGCTTTAATCCAGTAATCAAGAATTGCCACTGTGAGCACCCTTTAGCTAGGTAGGCAATGTCCAGACCCCACTTTGAGAACAATGCTATTGAGCTAACTGAGAATCAATATAACAACTTACCACCAATCATCAAAACCTTCCCCGGGTAAAAAAAAATATTTACAAAAAGACGCATCAGAAATCAACCTGTATTGAATAAAGCAACAAAACAACAAAGACTTAACACAATTTAACATTGTTTGGAGCCAGAGGGGCACAAGTCCACTTACACCCTTCTAGCTCTAAAAAATACACATATAGTAGGTCTACACATTGTTTAAAGGGACACCAGGCAGGACTAAGGTTTTCTATCTCCGGAGCTCCACCTACAGTCGCCGAAATATTAGAAAAAATACAACTGCGTTACACATTCTCAACAATCGATGTAAATTTATTTGCAAACCAAATAGTACAAAACAGATATGATATTTTTTGTGCGTTACTTTGTCTGACAAGCCGGTAATAAATGTGATTTCAGTTAAACCTACTTTCAGTTTCTATTTCGTGGACCCGACACTGAGCCAAAGTGCAAGTGGGATTACCGCGAAACAATGCTTGATTCTGACGAGAGAGCCATCGGTAACCACGTAATGAATCATTTAATCATCGAAGTGACTTTGAGGCTGGTAAATTAACAGTAAAACGTTGCCTGGTGTCCCTTTAAAGCCAGAAGGGCGCAAGTACACTTATGCCCTTCTGGCTCTAAACGTATACGAAAGCATATAAATTCTCCCCCAAAACTAGAAAATCCCACTACTCCAGGAAAGATCCAAAAATCTCTACTTGGAAGGATCTCTGAATCTGCCAAAAATGTATGCATGGGTTCCGGTTCCGGCCGCAGAATAGAGTAGACGTGGATACCCAGTACTCTCACTACATTGCATTAATATAACCCTTCTAAGACCCAACTTTTGAAAAGCCATACAAAATTAGAGGGTATTTGTCTTTGGCATTAACAACCATGACATCTAAACCGGCAAAAGGACATGAGGACACCTGAGACACCACTTGCTCCCGGCTACTTCCAACATGACAACCCTGACAACTTTACTAGAAGAGCACAGAGCTGCACTGTTTGTCGAGTTTAAGTCCTGTATTTTTTCGCTGGATGTCAAGCTAGACAAGAGTCCAAACAGCAGTAACAGATCACGAACAGCAGACCTCTGACATTAAATCTGCATCAGAGGCACTCGACTCTCGCCTGTGTGAGCTAGAAACAACCTTTGCTGCTTTGGCTGACACCAATGGCAAGTTAAAAGTGAAGACTGCTGACCTTGAAGCCAGGAGCCTCGGGAACAACATAAGGATAGTGGGCCTACCTGAAGGGCCTCCATTGTGGGTCCCAAAGCAGCAAAAGGGTGTTCAGTGTTGCTGGGCGCACCATCAGTGAGCGCAGGACTGCACTGAAGCCATCGACAGCGGATTCAATCATTTTACTCCACAAAAACATGTAGTCTAATCTGGGTAAGTACAGGTTTTTCAAATTACAACTAGATATTAATTGAGTATTAAATGCATAATGTAGTCAAAGTCTATAGGCTAATGTTGCCATTATTTTTTTATTCCATTTCAGCTGCTGTTCACCGTCGCATTGAGGCAGAACTTTGGAAAATGAAAGCAGCTCTGAGATTAATACATGGGGGAGGTTAATACATGGGAATGCTTTTTTGTCTGACACACATTGAAAAAGCAAGGGGACAAAATTAATTCAACGTAAAAATGTTGCCCATTTTTATCCAAATTTCACCCATATTACTGGAAAGAGAAGCCAAAGGCGTTACAAATGTCCACAAAGTAATCTCAGAGAACAAATACACATTGTCGAAAATTGGCAACATGGATGAAGTGCCCCTGACACTTGACGCACCTCCCAACTGCACTGTCATGCAGTGACACAGGAGAAAGAAGCGGGAAATTATAACTACTGGGAACGAAAGCGCTCTAAGTCAATGGAGACGCTAATGATACAAAAGGATTAAGAGAAAATCAAGAGATAATGCATGCTTCTGTCTGACACCATCCTGAACCTCCACTGTGAGTTCATCCAGAGGAACCCAACCATGAAGCGGAGTTACTCTTCCTCCTACTCTTCATGGCCCTCCTATAATACAACACCAAAGCATTCTGATAGGAAAACATGTCTGTATCAGTATCATGAAAATGCTAATTTAATGCTTCAGGCTCTGAGATCATGTTTTGAAATTAGTTCAATTAGTTTGCTGCTCTCCATCAAGTGAGTGCCAAAATAAGCTCACAGTTCTGCACCCGGAGCAAAGAAGAATCAATGTTGATTGAAAGCAATGGAAAGAGTTCAAGAACTAAAAGCTAGTGTAGTCCACTTTAACATGAAACTTGCCGTGCACAACTTTAAGTCTTCCAGAGCTTTACCGATATCAGGAGAAACTCAGAAGTGAGACTACAATATGTGTGGTTGGTTCACATTCAGTAAAATATGTAGTCCTCACGCACATCCAAATTTTTGTTGGGTGCAGTACCAAAGAAAAGTATTACTGTAAAAAACAAAGTAATATGCACACCGGAGCTCCCATTTTTACCATTTTACTTTGTGTAACGTTTCGGACCAAACAGTCCTTCCTCCTTCCTTGTCTGAGGAAGGACTGTTTAGTCCGAAACGTTACACAAAGTAAAATGGAAAAAATGGGAGCTCCGGTGTGCATATTACTTTGTTTTTTACGTTGGTTCACATTCAGACAAAATCCTACAAGAATTTGAAACCTGTGAACAATCATGGAAGTGTATGCCTCTGAAATTCAGGTTTGCCATTTTGGGCAGAACTTGCTTCTTACAAGTTCTTCATACAGGAATGTGTTACACCAAGGATGAAAAGTGTAAGAGATAAGATGCTGCAGCAATGGATCATTCACTGGTCATTTCTCAGCATTTTTGGTCTGATGGCCCCATTAAACAATATAAAAATCAGGAAGAATTTCTTCCTTCTCTCTGAGATACTACCTAAATTGGGGTTCAACATGACGTCATGGAATTATTTCCCAACATCCTTTGGCAAAGGTGCCCCTGACGGCATAGGTGGTACAGTTAAAAGAACTGTGGACAGATTAACTCTACAGGGAAATGATATTGTGGATGGGAAAGAATTCTTTGAAAAGATCTCCATTAGTCCAACTTAACATTGCTGAGAAAGATATGGAGAGATATGACACACTTCTCATGCAACGTCTCAAACAGGTACCATCAACACGTAAAATACACCAGGGGCCTCGTGTACTAAAAGTTGCATGGATTTCTTACTAACGTGTTGTGTACGCTCACAGTGGGAAAGTTCTGTACGCACTAGAAAAATCTACATGTACTAAACCTTGTGTTAGCACAATCCCACAAACATTGTCTTTTGTACATCACAATCATTTTGAAATGGAGCGTAATTAGTACAAATAGACCTTGGATAGCGCTCTCATAAAAAAAAAAACACCAAGGCAATGGCGGAGAAGAGGAATTTTACAGAGTGCGAATTAGAGGTTTTGCTGTCAGAGGCAAGACACAATTTGTGAGTGAGACACAGAAGGGAGTTTTGTTTGGAAGCCTATCAGCTGGAGTAAATAATAAGCGTAAAAGGGCCGAGTAGGGCATGGTGGCACAAGCCATCAATGCTACCGGTTCTGAAAGTGGCCGTTTTTTTTTTTTTTTTTTTTGTAAATGGTCCGACGTTAAAGGAGAATACCGGAGTGAATTCAAACATAGCCCTGTAGAAAGAAACTTTTGCGCTAAATGCGCTAGTCAGCGAGTGGAACAAAATAATTTGGTACAGCACAGACCGAACGCGAACGCAGAAGCGAACAGGCACTTTACACTGAATCAATGGGACCTGACTGTTGGAAACTGAAAGTAAGATCTGAGGTTACATTGACTCAATGTAAAGTGTTTCGCGTTAGGTCTGTGCTGTTCGAAAATCTTTCATTTCATGCGAAATATATTGCTGTTAGAAGGCTCGAGCAGCAGGGCAATGCTTAAACTTACTCCGGTATATTGCTTTAAATCTGACATAAGAAAGCAAACTTCTGCCCATCATCAAAGTGTCGGGAGGACAGGCAGTGGAACCGGCAATAGGAATTCTCAATTAAAGCTTTAATCCAGTAATCAAAAATTGCCACTGTGAGCACCCTTTAGCTAGGTAGGCAATGTCCAGACCCCACTTTGAGAACAATGCTATTGAGCTAACTGAGAATCAATAAATAACAACTTACCACCAATCATCAAAACCTTCCCCGGGAAAAAGGCTGGACCGTTAGACTTTTTCCTGCCGTTCTCCCACTTAATCTCCATCCAGTCTTCTTCCTCTTCAAGATCAGGGCACCTACTGATCACTTTTGGACACCGTTTCTGGTCGTCGGGACCCATCCATGACACCTTTCCAACTTCCACGGTCTTGTCTTTAAAATAATAAATTGCATATGCCATTGTGAAAATTGAAAATTGCGTTTTAGCTTGGTGATCCTCTTGTCCTTTCTTTGTTCGTTGAGTGACTGAGACCAACGGTTATTTTTTTTGCGAAGGACACACGTCGCGTGGTGACGTGAGCCCTGATTTGAAATTGGGCGGCCCCGATTGGTATGGGGCGGGACCATGGCCAGAAGTGCAAACGCGGTTGGGTCGTGGATACCGGAAGTTAATGACAGGTTTATGATTGTTTTTATTTGGGCACATTTTGATTTGATAATGATTATAATAACAAAAACACTCATTTACTGACTGTTAGGGTTAGGATTTTTTTGTTTGGGCACAATTTCGCAAGAAAAGTACAGAGTGAATATGATGTCACTTCCCCTGTCGACCCCTGCCAGATTCATTTAGCGTAACGTGATCACGAGCAACTTGCAGTCAGGAGGGCACGAGCGCGATACCAGAGGTAGAAGGATGAAGCTGAACTAGCTCATAATAGCTAACATGGCGAAACGGCGTGGACCTTATCAAAGATATTTGGAGGATAACACAGCAGAGATGATTCCAAGGGCTACGAAGTATAGATGGAAAGTAAAAGTAAGTGACAAAACTGTGCTGTTATAATGTTTGATGTGGTCTAATATCTGAATAAAGCAGCTAGCTTGATCCTTACAATGCATGTGTGATTTCCTTTGAAAGATGACAGAATATGAATGAATTTGGCTTTTTCAGTCTTATATGGAGGCATGTCCATAGATGCATAGGAAATATAAGGACCTGAATATTAACTCATTGACTGCCAATGACGTCTTTAGACGTCAACTGAAATACTACCGTTCACTGCCAATGACTGGGATGGATGAGCTCAGCCCATTTGAACAGAGATGGTGGGTCTTATGGGAGATGTAGCCTTCTCTGGAGTGATGTTGGCAGGTGAAGGAGACACCGATGCCCCAGATTCCGATGAAGGTAAGAGTTTAATTTCTAAAAAATGTCCACGTCTAACTGTCTTAATGCCCATGTCTTAAAAGCAGTTTATGTAGGCTGTGTTGTATGGTTGTGGCAATTAAGGTGCTCATAATTAGGCGACAGAATTAACTTCTTAGTGTTGTTGAGGCTTATTTTGTCTTTAAAAAAAAAAAAAAACCAGCAACCACCTCCCAGTCTACGTCAGGCAAACCTGATCCCGCGAATGTTCCCGTGTCCATCCCCAGTGCGCCGGGCGCTTCTGTGCCACCAACCTCCGGTGCTCAGGCCCAGCCAACTGGTCGGCTGCAGTAACAGGAGGAGATTGTGAGGGGAATCAACTCACATCTACAAAATATCTGTAGTGCGCTGTGCAGCATCTGTGAGATATTAAAAGAATTGGTTAAGAAATAAAGTGTGTCTTGCCTTGACATTGTCTCTATAAGTCATTGCCGTGCTTGTATGGCGCCTCGGTTAGGCTGTGCATTCATGGTCCTGAATCTGGATCCGCTTGTGGCTCCACCACCTCCTTCAACGGCATAGCGTGCCTGTGCGCGACATTGTGCAGGACCCCACATGCCAGCACAATGTGGCACACCTTCTCTAGCTGATACAGCAACATTCCCCTGGTCCTATCCAGAGAGCGCCACCGGCCTTTCAGCTGCCAAATCGCCCGCTCCACCGCGAGAATGGAGAGCAGTGAATCTCCGCTTCCGGTCAGTCTGTTGTGTCTCTGGGAGCATGTCTATGTTCCCACAGCCCTATATTCTCACATTTCTAAGCGTTTTTTTCCTTTCTTTCTTCAAAGTCAGGTACTATAGTCCCACATTTCTACCCCTGCCTGGTAGACCCCCTATTTAAGTTCAAGCAAGATAAGATCTTTGGTATTATTTGCCCTCAATGATGCCTTCCAGGTAGTGGGGTTTAGGTTATTTTATGCTGTGCTGCCTAGATTGATATTCACAATGAAAACGATCTTCATCCACTCTCATTTTCAGAACGTTTTGCATCCACATTCCACAACGATTTTATATTCATCCACCTCAGCGATCATTTTTGAAATCATCCTCCGCAATCATTTTTGGAATCGTTTTCAGTTTCAGAATCCTCCATTCTAATGTGAACAGAATGGCTAACTGGTTAAATATTACCTGTGTTGGTGTGAACTTGCCCTTATTGGAACATATTGCTGTGGGAAAATGCTCAATGGTGTTTTTTGCCCCCAACGGCACCTTCCAGGCAGCACAAAAGGCACTAACCTTACCCTATTCCTAACCCTAACCCTAACCCTAACCCTAACCCCCTCAACCCTCATCCTAACGCTACCTGGAGGGCACCGTTGAGGGCAAAAAATACCAAAGACCTGGGAAAATGGTTTCTAATTTTTTTAATTTTTTTTTTTAATCTTTGTAATGTGAGAGCATGGGGCGGTGGGAACATAGGGCCCAATTTCCCAAATTTCCTAAGAAATGTGGGAACATAGGGCCTAATTTCCAAAAATTCTGTGAAAAATAAAAATTCCTAACAAATGTGGGAACATAGGGCTGTGGGAACATAGAGTTGTGGGAACATAGAGCTGTGGGAACATAGAGCTGACCCCGTGTCTCTTATCATGTTTCTGCTGTGAGCCCTTGGACTGCCAGTGCCTCAACCCAACTATACTCAGCACTCTGGGGTTATCTGACTGCACAGAAGAACAGCGTGCCAGGGAAGAAGAGATGGGTAAAACAGATGTGTGGACAGACGAAGAAATGGAAGTAAGGCCAATGAAATGAAGTTGGAGTACCTATAGATACAGACGGCAAGTATGGTTTACATAGCCTGGCAATGCCATCCTACGTACCTCCGCTAAACAATTTTATCTCCATACGTAGTCTGGCCCAAGCCCCCCTAGCTCCCTTTCCCTCGGTCGTTCTACGGTTTAGCCAATCAGCACACAGTTTAGAGCGAAGTCACAGAACTTTGTAGTCCTACAGCATAGGAACGCATTTGTTATTCTCCTTTTACTTACTACTTTTGAAGTACATTCACAAAATTAGGTACATGACATTAACATCCATGATCTTGAGGATTTATTGCCACTACGATGTCAAAATAGATCAGAACTTGCCAGAGATCTGTTATTACTGAACGCGGAAGTTGTAGGCGTGAGAGCCAGGTGAGAGAATACATCATATCCAAATGGAAACCTATTTCAATTGCATTGGGCCAGACTGTATGACATAGTTAACAGTCGGCTCTTGCCCAGCCTATGGTTTGCGCCCCCAAAATGTAAGGGTGGGGTCAGCGTGAGGGAAAACAGACGCTAAATTAACATAATGGTGACTGGACAAGGTAGGGAAAGTTGCTTAATAATAAGAGATTGCTTAGTAAAATTGAACAAAGTCCATACTAGATGTTTTGTCAAATTATGACCTGTTTGCCGGCTTGGGTTTAGACTAAAATAAATTTCCCATGATTTGTTTATTCCAGTAACACTGACAGAAATGTCATGAGCTGTCTCTGCTCCAGTCATAAGTGAAGCAACTTTCAATCACAAGTCTGGTTAGCTCATTTTAGCAAGCTAAAGTTACCAACATTTGCTGTGTTGATGAATGAAGTTGGCTAGTTAGCAAGCTATTGAAGCTAACAAACATGAACTAAATTGTCCTCAGTCGCGCTTGGAGGGGTATCAAGTTCAGAATTCACATTGGTCCATCTGAACATTACTACCTTAAGGCATTGCCCTCAAAAATGCGTCAAAGTCCTAGTAGATGGTGCACAGTGTAACTTCTAGCTTAGCATCTCATTGAACCTGTGAGCCAGTTGTTATACCTATGTCACATTACCATTCATTCACACTATTAGCCTATGCCAATATATTTATAACACTAGTCAAACTAATTAAACTTAAATAACATACTTTTTAAAATGTCAGAGTTGACAAAAATCAGGTTATTAAACTGATAAATGACCGTTTCAATAAAAAGTTTAGTGATGTCCTGTTCTTGTACATGGGTTGTTAGCTGACATTGATCAGGCTTACCATTTTTTTTAGGTTAACTAAGCCAGGTTTATCACAGAAAGGTTCTCTCCCAATAACCACCTATACTACCGTTACTTGGAATATCCCTGCCTTGTGGTATTGTAATGTCAAAGACAAACCACAGAGTGGCACTGTTTAGCTGTATAATCAATATGAAATGATTAATGTGCTGAAAGTTGTCAAATAATGGAAATGTTTGCCTCAGCATTTGCCAAAATTATTATATTTTTTAGAAACTTGCCCATGTCTTTCTTTAATGATGCTACAAAAAACTTTCTATGGAATCACATTTCACAAACTGTATCAAAATTTAATTAATAAAAGTAATTAAATGATATACAAGAAATGTGAAAATGCTATTTAATTTTGCATTCATGTTCCAGACCGTAACCATAACCGTGATAAAGCATTCAAGGTAACACTTTATTTGAAGGTACCATCATAAGACTGACATGACATTGTCATTAACTATGACATGATAATGTCAAGAATCTGTCATAAACTTTATAAACCTGTCATGACGTCTGACATACCCTAACCCTAACCATGACAAATACCGGGTGACATACTTAATGACAGGTGAATAAAGCTTATGACAGATTCATGACAATGTCAGTTAGTTAATGACAGTATCATGTCAGTCTTATGATGGTACCTTCAAATAAAGTGTAACCGCATTGAATCTAAAATTTGGTAATGATGTTTATGGCTGACATAAGCCACCCCTTAGGCCATGTGAAGAGCTCTTTTCCAATAGGCCTATGTTATATCTCTCAAATGCTATTTGTTCCTGCAGGGGGTAATATATCCAACAATGTTGATAGCACCCAGTGGACACTGTAAATATGGTTATTTACACAGAGGTGAGATAAGCAGGCCGAGTGTCTTAGATTCTTTAAAGTCCACCAGGGATGGAAATTTGCCTTTGACTCACCAAAAAATGCAAGATAGGTACACACAGTCTATATATCAGTTTGGTATCGTCACAAGAGCACTCTATAGCGCCTCCCAGACTTCAAGAGTTCAAACTGGCTGGAAAGTGGGTGAGTGCTGTCTGCAGAGATTTTCCTGGCCTTCTTCTTTATTCTATCAGTGTGTATTTGGATCAGATGTTTTTATGGTTCCCCCACAATTTTACTAGCCATTGACACCATCCTATTGAGCTGCAGCAAATATACTTATGTGTATGGAAACAGAATCAGAGTCATGACCCATAAAGTCATTCAAGGCGGTCATTATCGTGGAATATCTCCCGACAGAGTAAAGCAAAGCATCCCAACGCGCTAGCGGAGCGGATGTGGCATTACTCTGAAGTAATTACTTATTTATTATTATTATTATGTGGCATTACTCTGAATGCAGTTTTCAATTCCAAAGCGCTATTTTCCTGCAAAATGTTCCTTTCTAAGTATGAGGCTCTGAAAGATAATGCATTCCTACAGAGTTCTGCTCCACTACAAATCATTTATAGCCTGACGAATGCCAAACTAAAATCACAAGTGATATTTAGTCTGGGGACCTACCTATTGCATTTCTCATAGCGGAAGCATCGTTTACGATTGTCCAGAGCCGTTTATTGGGCGCTACGAATGTCTATCAGAGCGTCTGTACATACCTCGGAGCCAATACCAGAGCCACCACGTGACGTAAAATGCAATCGAGGGCCGTACAAATCCCTTTTTGTTCTGCGATTGGATACCGAAAGTAAGCGAGAAAAACGGCCATGGTCACCATGCTGCTTTGCAGAGTGGAATGAAATAAGCGTGCAAAGGAGCATGGGAACTCCCAGGCTAAATCATTTACACAATCCTAATAACTTTTCCGAACTCATCATTGTCCTCTGTTCATCAGGACCATAGGGCCATCACATTCAATCTCTCATCATTAGGCTCTATTAGAGTTTCCATGTTGGTTTCTTCTGCGGAACTAAAAATGTAATAGGCTATTAGTTTACATTAATTGATCTATTAAAAGGTTAAAAACTTTTCTTCCCTGCTGCTGGATTTAAACTTATACGTCTCCTTACAGGGCGTTCACACTGCATCCGTCAGTTGACGGATCCCATTGACTTTGAATGGAGCTTTCGCGAAATGCATTGTGGGTCCGTCCGTCAAAACAGCTCCGTTGCGTCCGTCAAAAAGTTAAAACATGTTCAACTTTTTAGCTGGCGACGGATCCGTCAAACCAATTGGGATTGAGAGAATTGACTCCCCCCTCCGTCAGACCCCTCCCCCGTCGTCCGTCAATGGACGGATGCAGTGTGAACGCACCGTTACACTGTGCACCCTCCTTACCCACTAGGATACGGGCAAGTTATTGATGAGAAGTTAGCAATATACTTGGTTGCTAAACTACAACAAATCCATACAAACACACCCATCAGTCTGAGACAAAGGCTGTATGAACTGAAGAAAGGGAAATTATGTTTAACTGAAGTGGGGGTGGAAAAATGGTAAATAAGTCAGAGGTGGGGTATTCTTGCTTGCACAGAAGGGAGTTTAGCCCCAATCTACATTTCACTGCTCTTTGTACTTGAACAATTATGCTTGTGACAAATACAATTCTTGAATCTACTATATTCCTTTAATGTACTGTATACTGAAGTGTAAACCTTTAGTACTTTATTGAATCCTCTGCCATACACTGACTGCGTTTGTCATTTCCACTCAGCTGACTCTTATTTTAGCCTTACAATATATTCTTTGCTGGTTTGCTTGCCTTGCGGAGGTTGTAACGTGCCCTTTTCTCCTGTTTGCCTCAACTAATGAAGGCTGTCCCTTGCTGAAAGATCTGCGCTGATATGTTTGATTACGAGAAATTCAAATCGATATTTTGGGAATAATAACCTTTGCACACTTCTGTATACTTCTTGGGGCAAAACAATCACTACACAAGCAAGACATTTATTTAATTGGTCTTCAGAAATATGAGTGGGAAAGTGATGTGGAGGTTACATTACATCTTCTTTTCTTTTCTTTTCTTTTCTTTTTTTTCTTTTTTTAGCCACTAGATGGCAATAGCACTGCATCTGTGCAAATTCATGTGTGAACTCAGCTTTAATAGACATCCTCTCAGTTTCTCAGTGTTTGCAAACCTTTCACCTTATTCATAAATTTAGTGCGGCTGTCTGTGACTCATTTCTTATCACCTGACGAGGTAAACCTATAGTCCTTCTTATCATCTAAGGGAGATCTGGTGCCTTTTGAAATATGGTGGCGTGGTCTAAAGTTAGAGTGTGGGAACAAGGTGGACTGAATATAAAACAAAAAAAAAAAGGTCTCATCCACACTATTAAAATATTAAGCGGTCCAGACTTTTTGTGCTGCCCCACTTGTCAAGGTTCATTGGTGAGAAGACTAATGTGTTTGAATATATCTTAGCATTTCCATTTTATGGTCATTGTTGTATATTATCCGCTTCCTCTGTAATTACATCCACACCTGCACAGAGATAAAATGAACCGACATGAATTGTAGCATTGCTTGTCTTTTGTCCATGTGATTTATTAGATCATTTCAAGACCCGTCCTGCAGCCGATTATGTATTACTGCATTAGTGTGACTAATGATCATTAGTTACATGTATGTTCAGTTTTTACTGTCACCCAGCAAACACGTCCTTGCAGGACCCAAGTAGCCTGACATAGCCTGACCATTATACTGCTGTTCATTCGTATTCATGGTCTGGAGGTTCTTTAACCTGACGCGATTATAGGGCGGGCATTCAGTTTTCTGGTTTGAAACGATTGGACAGCTCGTCTAATCAGCTTCGCTTATTGGCCGGTTGTCTCTCTACCGATGTAAACCTGCCCCAGAAGACCGTCCCCAGACCATGGATACAGATGAGCATTTGTATTATTGGCGGGCTATGTCAGGCTAGGACCCAAGCGGGATTTTTCTGATAGTGTGGGCTTGGGCCAGTCCAACCCAAACCCACACAGGCCCATAGCAGGCATGCCCTGATGATGTCGATGCCTTTATGCCTCACTATGGGCTCTATTTGGGAGAACCATGGCCTAGAAAGGGCTTAGGGCTAGTATAGGTGCCAACTTGCTCACCAGGAACAAGTATTTCTCTTTTTTGTCTTCTACCTTTTATTTATTGTGATATTGTACAGCACTTTGTAACATGCTTTTGAAAAGTGCTATATAAATAAAGATTATTATTATTATTATTATTATTATTATTATTATTATTTTGTGTACCCCCTAGAACCCAGTGATGTTCATAAGTCATTTTTTCCAAGTCCAAGTCAAGTCTCAAGTCTTTGTACTCAAGTCCAAGTCAAGTCCCAAGTCCTGAGGCGCAATGCCAAGTCAAGTCTCAAGTCAAGTCTCGAGCCTCCCAAGTCCATGTCAAGTCTCAAGGCTTCTCCCCAAGTCGAGCCTTTTTGAATCTTGGAAAAAAAATTCCCTTTGACAGGGTGAGGGTGGATATAATTGTGCACACAATCTGCTATTGACAAATCAGCTGTAATGTTAGACCTGAGAAAATTTAGAATGCAGTTGTATGCATGAGTTACATTGCACCTAAGAGGAAATATTGTGCTTATGCTTTCCCATAAGAAACATCAGAAAAACCAAAATAATGAAATGAACACTTCTGTGAAATGAACATTGTTCACGAGTCACAAGGCTCAAGTCCGAGTCAAGTCTCAAGTCATTGAGGGCAAGTCCAAGTCAAGTCTGAAGTCTCCAGAATGAGCGACTTAAGTCAAGTCCAAGTCCAAGTCTCGAGTCCAAGTCCCCATCACTGCTAGAACCCATCCAAGTACCCCCAGGGGTAGTCATACCCCAGTTTGACAACCACTGCCCTATCTGAAGAAAACAAAAAGAAGTGCAAATAGGCCTGGTGACCATACTGAACTAGCCTGGCGATACCATCCTACATACCTCCGCTAAACATTTTATCTCCATACGTAGTCTGGTCCAAGCCCCCCTACCTCCGTTTCCCTCGGTTGCTCTACGGTTTAGCCAATCAGCGCACAGTTTAGAGCGATGTCTCAAAATTTTGTAGTCCTACAGCATAGGAACTTGTTTGTTATTCTACTTTCGAATTACATTCACAAAATTGGTACAGTACATGCCATTAGCATCCATGATCTTGAAGATTTATTGCCACTACGATGTCAAAATAGATCAGAACTTGCCAGAGATCTGTTAATACTGAACGCGGAGTTGTAGCCGTGAGAGCCAGGTGAGAGAATATGTCATATCCAAACGGAAACCTATTTCAATTGCATTGGGCCAGACTGTATGACATAGTCAACAGTCGGCTTTCGCCCAGGCTAATACTGAGCTGTAGTCAAGATGAAATCAGAGCTTGCAAATCAGAAATCAGTTTCCCCAGGCTAAAGTAATAAATCTCTGGATGTTGAAACAGCTGTAGCCCTTGTTTGTTTTTGCTTCTGACGTGTAGCCGTACACTCCAATAATGACCATTTCACCTTTTGAATCACACCATCAAAGGGATGTAAAAAGCTGTGACGTCTATGGAATCAAATGTGTTCTTTATCACTTTTGTTTGAGCTCCACACAATGCAGGCTTTGCCAAGGAAAAGTCACGACATAAATCATCGGTGCATCACAACTGAAGCTCCTTACCTTCATTTAATTGCATATGTCTTGCCTTCAATGTCCATTTCACCCATTTCAATGCCTTCCAGACAACAAAAATCAATACTTACAAATCAGGCTGATGGAGAGTCTTTCCTGACAAGGTTAATCAGTACCTGTTCCATCAGTAGTGTATGCAACACCCACACACTGTTTTTTCTTGATCTTCTTGACATGTTGAACCCATGGGGTTACAAAATACCTTGATTTGTTAAATTAGGTGTACTCTGCCAATCGAACAGAAAACAAGTACACAGTGAGTGTGTGTATGTATGCATGTGTGTGTGTGTGTGTGTGTGTGTGTGTGTGTGTTATCTATCTGTCTGTCTGTCTGTCTGTCTGTTTTTTTCCCCAGAGGTCCAACCTTTCCATTTCACAAGCAATGAATATTCATTGAAGCAGCAGTCTGGACATATTACTTGTTGTTGTCCAAAAGAGCAATACTTCTCTCATGTCCTCTTTTTGAGATCGTTAAGGGCTATTTTCAGTGTTCACTCTGAAAGACTAATAGGTTAAGATGCTGACATTCCTTTAAGTGCAAGCATGGACTGACCATAGGGCATACAGGACAATGCCCGGTGAGCCGATTGCCATTTTTAGGCCGGTGCTATCATTATTTAGTATAATTTTCTTGAAGGATATTGGGCTAGTCCAACTAAATCTCCATGCAATGTGTCCAATGTCCAGGCCATTTTTTGGTCCCAGTCTGGCCCTGTTTAAGTGCATTAAAGTCAAGCCTCAGTAGAGGAGTTGGCGTTGGAGAAGATCGTTCTTTGCTACTTGCTATTAGAAAATCGCTGTGCGTTGTTATTATATTGCACTGGCGCTGTACAATTCGACTGAATTTAATAAAATGTATAATAATAATGTGGGATACAACTTTATGGGAATAGACTCGAAAACTACTACTGGATCATCAAAGAACTACTGTATAGTACTACTAGGCCTACGTAGATACTGATTACTTTGATCTAAGATTGTGTTGGTCTGGCTTCCTAGCTATCATCTTGCACTTCTCTGAGGTGAACTTGACAACCTAGACAAAGTCTCAGATAGACAAAATATACCTGGTGAAAGAGCAGCAGTCTGCAGTGGACTCCGGAAGATCCAACGCGCAAACTGTCAGCAGACAGGTCATACTAAGCTGCGGTGTGGAAATCAAATTACTCCAGTACTTTTGTAGGTAGGCTATGGGTTGTCAAGGGCAAAACAGAAGTGGCATTGCTACATTAATGAAACATTTCATTCATGTTTATGGCTGTTGTCATAGAGTGCCATTTGTTGTAATATCTGCAACAAATGCAGGCAAACAAAGCAAGCACCTGGTGAAAAACATAATCTCTTTAGCGGATTTTAAATGACTTCAGATCAGTGGCACTGACCGACCTCACTGGTCATGAAGTCATTTGAAAGGATTGTGAAAACGTTGCTGTTGTTGAGGATGAGGCTCTGAATCCAGGGCCGGACTGGGACCAAAAAGTGGCCCGGGCATTTTTGGCCATGGCAGCCCACTATGGTTTTATTCAATAATAGTAATGTGGTATCTAGCTAAAATAACACTGTAAGTTGGGCATATTGCATGAATATGAGAGATTTAATTAAAGTTGCCCAATATCCCTTATGAAAATTATGAGTAAATGACAGCCCCGGCCCAAAAATGACCTTCGGCCCATCGGGCATTGCTCTGTATGCCCTATGTCCAGTCCATGCCTCTCTGGATCCCATACATACAGTTTGCATATAGGGCTAATAGGGGGGGTGGGGGATGCACAAATTACACTTACCAAATGCTTTGAACAGTCAGTTGGAAGGTCCTGGCACACACACCAGGCTGTTGTTTCTTGATTTGTCTTCTGCTTGTAATTCAATCCAGCCACACATGTTTTATTTAGGAAACTATTATCAGTATCTCGAGATAGATCTTGTGGGCTGGCAAAAAGCAAACAGATCACACAGAGTAAAAGTCAATGCCTACCCTTCAGAAAGGTGTATCTCATCTGGTTCCCCTCAGATTTGTGTACTTTCCCCTTTGTTGTCCTCTTATATCCTCTCCTATGACAGTAGAAATCAGCATTCAGATAGCCACATCCTGAAATTTGCTGATGACATTGTCATTGTTAGCTTACTCCATGAAAATGAATCTCAGCATGGGCCAGTGGATGATGAGTTTGTCAGTTGGTGTGTCTTTTAATTTGAACTTTAAAAAAGACAAAAGATATGGTCACTGATTCTTTGAAAAACATCCTTGCTCTCCACCACAAACTGATATTAATGGCAATTTTATTGCATTGCGTTGGTTGAGCCGTGTGTAAATAATGCAGCGCAATTGAGATAACAGGCTCAAATTTGATATGAATAATGTTACTTGTGTAGGAATTTTATTAAGATCACTTTCTGATATTCACAGTGCTTACAACTAGAGACAAATATAACCAGTGCAGTTGTGTGCAGGGCTTTGAACCGGTTCATGGAACGAAAACGAAAACCGGAAACTTTTTGAATTTTACATGGAACGGAAACGAAACCGGAAACGTTATTATTTTTTATGTTCTGGAACAGGAACACTTATTTAAAAATAATGGTAACCGGTTAAAACCGGTTTTATTTCGATCCTCAAAGTTTGTGTTGCCTTAGAATTAACTTAAAAAAAAAAAAAAAAAAAAACTAATTATTTTCCTGCGCGCGGCTGAGGTTCACCTGTGTGACATCACATTCGCTGAGTCAAAGTTCCCTTCCCTCCCAAACCATTCCTGGAGGAATCGCTGACTGAATGGAGATTGAGCGGTGGATTAAAAAGTCTTCACCCCACATCTTAAACAAGAGGTAAATTACGACCCATCGTTAATTAAAACAATCATTACAAACACAATATCAATCACTATATTTGTCAACTCCACGTTAGTTAAACTAGCGAACAGTTGGCTGAAGTGAACACCTCTGTTTTCCCGATGCACATGGCTATCTATTCTTGCTAACACTAAACGGAATATCTTTCTCATTTGTGGCAACTTTTCTCTTAGACATGCTGAGAATCCAAATCGCCAGCTTTTTACCTTCGACCCAGCAACAAACAAATCAAAGTGCAGCGTTGAGGGATGTGGAGCCCAAATATCAGGCAACCTATTATTATTAATAGGCTAAGAATATAATTATTATTTAATAATGGTTGTAAATATTATATTTGGTTTAAGCTGGAAGAGGAAGCTGTTTCATAGCATTAAACAGCTGCAGGAACGAAATTAACCGTTCCGGGAACATTATTTTTTGGTTCTAACCGGTTCGGGAACGTCAATTTATTGGTGGAACACAAAACCGGAAACGTTATAATTCCGTTTCTGTTCGGAACGAACCGATTGGAAAAAAATAAGGGTTCAAAGCCCTGGTTGTGTGCAAACAGTCATGTGAAACTCAGCCTCCTGTGTGAACTATAGGAGATGAGTATGTGCGTGAGCACACTGAGAATGTCAAAGGGACTTCTAACATACATGTAACATCCGTATGACATCCCAAAATCATGACTTAGCAGATGTTGAGACACAGGCAGACACAAACATAATATTACAAAGATAAAACTTTCGGTCTCTAGATATGGCCAGGATCCAGTAACCTTTAAGATCATTGGTGTGATAAGTTTAGTAGAAGCAGTTGTTTAGTATTTAAGGATGGGAAACTATCAGTCAGTAGAATTGTTGGTGGCATCTTTTTGTATCAACCGATTCTCCGGTGAAAGCTCAATAAATGACCTGCATCGTTTGAGAAAGAATCTTGGTCTCCTGCATCTTTTTGAATTGGTCTTTTTGGGAACACACTCATTTTCCTACACTTGCAAGAAGGGACAACAACGTTTGTACTCCCTTTGGAAGATCAATTTGTTTTGTGTTGATACGTTTGTGTTGTCCTTCTTTTATAAATCGTTTATAGAATCTGTTCTCACCTTTTCATTTACCAGTATTTCCTGGTATTATCAGAGCACTGAAAAAAGCTGGCCTGAGCAGAGGGCTGGTGGAGAGTGTCCTCACAAGGGGCATCACTGTTTGGTACCACAGTGAAGGAGAAGAGGGTCCTTCAGAGGTTTATTAAAACTGCTATGGGAATTACAGGCGCACTCCCCTCCAGGGACACCATGTCCACTGAGGGCTGCGGAGGTCAGAGCTATTTTCTGGTCAGAGCTATTCTCCAGCTATTCACCATCCCAATCGCTCCCTGTTTAAGTGGAGAAGTTCTGGTCATGACCTGAGATTTCATCGACCTGAGGGTGTCAGAGCAAACAGAAAGTGTTTTTACAACAGTTTTTATCCAGCAGCTGTCAGACAGCTGGTAAAAGACATTCAAGAGGGTCTGAAATACCATTTTCAACCTCATACTGCTGCACAGTGAACCTTTGCACTTTTATGTATGTCTCTGTCTTTTGTCTCTTGTGTGTCTAATGTGTGCTAGCTGCGTGGTGTAGTCTGTTTTCTAATTGTATGTGTCTTTTTACAAGTTTTTATTACTTATTTATTCCTTTTTTTAGGCTATGTATCCTTTTATCTTTTTTATCTCTGCAATGACTGAGTACACCGCACAAGTTTTCCAATGCCCTGCATGTACTTGAGCAAATAGCAATAATAAATACTTGACTTGACTTGATTGTAAAGATGGCTGGGAAGCTGATTGGCTGTCAGCATTGGCTGCTCAGACCAGAGACTAAGAGTCCCCTTTTATAAGTCCAATAGGACAAGACACTCTTATTCCTAGTGAAATACGCCTGCTAAATATTTATTATACATAAATCAAATGAATGACTGCATAAATGGGTAAGACAGTTTTATATTTATCTGTGGCAGTGTCCCTTGTTGTGTTTTTGTGTCGTTTGTATTCATGTTATTTATGCGTACCTGCCTGACTTCAAGACAAATTTGGGACAATAAGGTTAAACCAGAGACACTTATGTTAAACTGAACTGACCTGATGTAAAAAAGGCTCATTACAGTTGCACTATAAGTTTATCTCTCGTTCGGCTAGCTGCCTGCCCCTTGAATACACTACAAAAAGTTGGGAGACAACACGTGAGATGTCTACCATTTGATCGCACTGAACACTGACCTTTAATGTTTATGATGTATGTCATGTCATGCAGTGTCACTCTTACTCTCACTCAAATGAAGAGCTCCCCATAAGTCTTTTATTATTTTTGTCTGTTCCCCATACCTCCAAGCATTTAATTTCTACTCATGGAGTTTGACAAGTAATTTATCATAGTGCCATTTGAGTTGCTTGATTTTATTACCATAAGTGATATTTAATCATTGATGTTTTAGTGCTGAGTATGCGCAAGTGTTTTTTTTTTATAAGCCTTGCTGCATGCAGGATCAGTTTAAAGCCATTTAAATAATATGCCACTGAGATGCACCACACAAACAAGGTACATTTTTAAAGGCACACCTTGCATTTTTAATGGGAAACTCTGAACCAGCTACATGAAAGGCATTTAAAAAAAATAAAAAATTCTGGTACTACTAGACAAACATGCTAATGATGTCTGATAAGAAACAATTCGCATATTCATGCTGTAACTTGGTGGGTTTTTTTTTTTTTTTTTTTTTTTTAAGTAGTTTCCTACCTCCCACTTCAGCACTTCTGTCAGATCCATTTTAGTCAAAAAACACAAGAGAAGATTCTGAATTCAATTTCTTTATTACAAATACTGCATTACATTTGGCGGTATGGCAAGTAGCTAACTGTACAATTACAAGTTTTCAATGCCGTGATTTAAATGTTGGAACTGTCATTATACTATTGATGAAATATGGGTCTGTTCAGAGACGCCCCCATATTTCCATGAGCACCATGAAAAAGCAGAGAGTCAGGGGGCAGCAGCAGGTTAGCGGATTCTCACCCAGGCCAAACAGGGAGAGATAAATATTTCTCCAACAACACTCAGGTTTAGAACATTGTCGTTTGATGGGGCAGTGAGGAAGCAGCTTAAGCAGATAGTTACACCCCGTCTAGATGACCCTCCCCTTGGGTATGCCACAGCAAGACAACCACTGATAAGAAGTTTAAATTAATTTAATCAGACACATCAAAAGACATGGACACAAACTGTGCACTCCAAGCAGAGAGAGTAAAAGTAGAGCGAGAGGTGCAAACATTTGTTAAGTTCCGTGTTCTATTTTTTTTTTTTTGCAAGTGGGAGGGGCAAAAATCAGACCAAAGTGGGGCCCTCAGATACAAAAGATCATTGAAAAGTTTACATTGTGAGATAATGCACTTATGCGGATCGGAATTAGACACACATGCTCCCATTGTACACAATATGTTGCTCTATCTTGATCAGTATTCAATGATCTTTGCTCTGAGTATCTCAAGCACTCCAAGGACTCTCTGTGTACTTGATTATTAATATATTGTATATAAATTAATATAGTATAAGAGTGTCGTGCATGGGTAATAGCAATGTTTTTCATGACTAACTGGATCATGGGGACTTTCAATTTGGAATTGGTAGCGTGTTTCCTACAAGAAAACAGTGTGCTGTGAACACTACTAAAATTGACCAAGAGCAGAGCCATTAAGGGACCAAAAGCAAACCAAAGAGGCCTCCCGCAAGTAATTCTCAGCAGTAGAAGGGATTGCTGTGAAAGCGAAAATGAATAGTGACAAATCATGCTGTTCTCGTCACAAAGACCCATCATTCTTAGGTCAGCTCTGACGCTTGTACAAACAGTGCTTCGTCAGAGACACTAGGGTGCCAATTTAATCTGCTGTGGTATAACTGGCTGCCACTAGGTGCCTGATTTCTTGCCAATATTTTATTCCTGTAAGACACAGAGTATCTACAATGCTGAGATTAAATGTGGATCCAGTGCTATATATTTGGTGCCAGCAGATTTGTTTTCAAAGTTGACATTACACATCAAGTATTTATGTCCTGGTTCAATAAACCTGACATGCCCTGCAGTATAACATAGTTTGGGAAGTGAGCAGTGAACTGTGTTTGTTGAAGTTTGGGTTGTTTGGACACCATACTATGAGACTATGGCTAAATCCCATATCTGCCCTAACCCTCTATTGCATGGATTATTATACCAAAGTGGAAAACAATGTTAAAGTGCTTTTTCTCAATTAAAGTTAAGTCAACATATTTTGAAAAATCTTTGAACATTTTTTTTTAGACAGGGGTACTTTGGAATTTGTTGCCATCTTTCTTTCTTTCTTTCTTTTGAAATGTCACATGCCGCTGACTGTTTTTGTGTGAAAAAGAATATCCCTATGGGACAATGTAGCATCTCCCCCGATAGATGGTCAACACTTGACTGATGGTTATCGTCTTTTATTGAACTTTTAGCCTTTTTATTCCAGTAATCAACGAAGAACCAACGTAAGAGCTAGGCAGAGCACAAAAGAAAATACGTCACGTTACTAGCCTGTAACACCTAGCATCTTACTACTATGTAATGACTTCACAGAAATAGCAGAAGTTCTTCATCATTCTTTGACTGCATAAATGCTGGGCCAGCACTCTTAAAAAATTACAAAAAGACTCTTGAGTGAAGCCTGTTCCCATCCTTCTGCCTCCTGTTATTTCTCATTGGTTATATAATTTCCATCCCCCGGTCCCGGTCCTCTCTCGTCCTTTGGTGGCTCAACCTCCAGGCTGTGGCTAAGAAGGCAGCCATGAGCCATGATGAAGATAGGAATGGTGATTGTAACTTGTGCAGTGGTCGCCGGGCTGCCTGCCATGATGGTCAAAATTTCCCCGAGAACAAATCTCTTCTCCCTCCCCAAATGGCCAACTCAGATGTTAATTTAATGCCTCAGATGTTCCCATGTATGCCTCCTCTTATATCGCATTGGTGGTCATATAATTTCGATCCCCCGGTCCTGGTCCTCTCTCGTCCTTTGGTGGCTCAACCTCCAGGCTGTGGCTAAGAAGGCAGCGCCAGTGAGGGTTTCACCCACAAGGGAAACGCAGGCCAGGCCCAGAGACCAGCCGAAACGGATGTCTATGTTGGCATCAAGATCCTCGGAGGTGCTGCCACTTATAGCCCTGTGGATCCTGACTGCCTCCATGTAGGCTTTGTCGCTGTAAGCCACATAGACGCACACGCCACACAGAGTCACCAGTGCTAGAAAATAAAAAGAAAATGTTTTTAATAAAAGAGGTTTTTATGTTTAATGCACAAATATGTAAGCAACATGAAAGAGCAATTATTGTAATTGCTTGGAGAGTTTTAGCATGGGTACTAGTGTTGACGTGGGCATAGTTGTCAAACCAAGAAGCATTGTCAAAGTTTTTTTTCAATACTGCATAATACTTACTCTGACTCATTTCCTTCCTATCCATTCAAAACCTTATTTATTTATTTATTTATTTATTTATTTATTTATTTTTTTTACTAAAGCAAGAAAGGTTAGCATCCGAAATCATGACAATCAGGAAGATTAAAAGCCTTTTATTGTAACCTGGCTAATCAATGTTTGAATGCAATGTTTTGACTCAACAACAAATTATTTTTAGTTCAGGCCTTGAAAGTATAATACAAATCGAGCAAGCATTGTAATGCCTATACTGTACAAACAAATCTGCATGCTCGACCGTAAGATGGATCAAGTTATCAGAGTTTCTAATAGAAAAACGTAACTGCCGAGCGGAAGTTAGAAAGTTTGGGGTTTGGTCTTCATCTATGCCCACAGGAAACAATTACAGAAATAACTGTATTAACAAGAATAACCTCCCTCACCCTGAAACTTAAAGGTTCGATTTCTGGCCACTGTTGTGTCCTAAATGAAGGGGTGGCACCTTATTTGCAACTGCTCGAGTACATTAGTCCTGTAATTGGTTTCTGTTGTGTATTGTTCATCAATGGCATCCAGCGGCAGTTCACTTAGCTTGGTCTGTTATTATAATTGTTTGTTACCGTTACTGTACTGTATGTTTGAGTATTTTGTTAATCCAGTGGGTTTTGAGACCAGGAATAATCCACCTGTTGAAATTCCTCATTAAATTACTATGCAGTTCCCAGAACTAGTTAGGATGGTTGTTTGTCTCCAGTAATTAGCTTTTTTTTTTCCTCCACAAAGAAATGGTGCTTGGTATTTCTGTGCAGGTCCCTACAGCAGAGGCTTATGTATTAATTCATTTAGTTTGGTCCCTTGGTAGACCTTCATGTCCAATTCTAATCATCACATCAGGAAAAGGTGTAAAGAATATAATCACTTGTAGCATACTTTCATCATTTATATCTTATACCCCCACCCTCCCCTGAGCATTGAAGTTATACTGCTGTGTAATTGCTTTAGATAACAGTCTTTGCTCAATAAATTGCGCTGTCATGAGTGATTCTGTGAATCACACTAAACTTTTGCCAGGCCTAGCGCCGAAAAAACAAAACAAAACAAAAAAAAAAAACAGGGGTTGCAGTGAGGTGAAAGGGTCCAAGACCAGATGCATGGTGGGGAATCTGTTTCAACCTCTCACTGACCATCACTGTGTTTTTTTAAAAGTAATCACCAAGGCTGTCTGATATCATCAAATACATGATCATGACCTCCGTAAATAGAATGACCAGTCTTTGTGGAGATTTCTCCTCATGCAGCCTAGCCTCAGACCTGACCTCAGGTAAGATAAGACAGATATCAGACAGATAAGAAACCTTTCCTGATTACTACTGTAATGTTACTACATGTATGTTACTCATGTAAATTACAACTGCACAAAACTATTCTCCCTGACAAACGTTCAAACTCTTTATGATGTTGCAATATACTTGCAATCCTTATCACATCAGACTTCTCCTTTAAAGGAATAGCCCACCTTCTTATGAACTTGGGTTGTTCGCCATCTTACTTGAAGTTGCATATATGGATAAAAGCATTTTGGTCTCAGTGCTTGCATTTTCCTAGCCTGGTTCTCACAAACCCTTCGTGCTTCGAGCATCTTCGTTCAACTTCGTGAGCTCGCATAAGGGTCTGGTCGCGGCTTGTTGAGCCCGAAGTCTTCGTTTACCCCATACTCGATCCTGCCTATGCCATAGATCCAATCGCGGGGCGGGATGTTAACAGGTATGACATAGCAAGTAGTACGTGACAGGCACATTGAACTTTCCAATCAGGTTTGAGATTTTTTTTTTTTTAATACAGCCCCCGCCCCGTCACAGCAGAAAACAGCTAGGCAACCGACGAAATTCCAGATGGATGAGAAACATCCATCTGCGTGAGAACCAGGTTAGCATTTTCCTAGTCTGGCAACCCTAATTTTAGCTTTAGCTTAGCATAGGTGCAGGAATGTAATGTTGCCCAAGAGTTGCTGTCTGGCTACTTTACATTCCCAGCGCCTATGCTAAGCTAAAGCTAGAAAAGAGCTAAAATTGAGGTTGCCAGACTAGGAAAACGCATGCACCAAAATGACCAAAATGCTGTTACCTACGTAACGTAGGTAACAGCATTTTCAAGGTGTGAATAGCCCAATTTCATAAAAGGGTGGATAATTCCTTTAATAGAGTGTCACTAGATGACATCTCTGTACCGCCGTCATGGTCAACACCCTGCACTTCTCTCAGGTGGCCATAATTCAGCCAGCAATAAATCTGTGAGCCAGGCAAGATATTGTAGCTCCTCGTGAGCAAGAATCTGTGACGTGAGAGTCAGGTTGAACAGATTGCAAATTGAGGCGTAACAATCAATCTGATGGGAGACCGTCAGAACCTTGGCGAGCGAACATTCTGCAGGTGTTCAAGATGGGAGGTAGAATTGGAGCAACTCTACAGTGTTAAATCGTTATATGTTAATGCGGTGCTATATAAATGCTTAATATTAACATAATGAGAAATAATACAATTATCTTCTCCAAGAAGTGGAACTTGGAATCCAACACCCATATCTCTGGCCAAAACCACAATAACAAACCAATACACTCTAACTGCATTCATGTAGTTCTACACTTATCTTGCTGGTTTGGCTTATTTTGATGTAGGGAAAAGGTGGAAAGTTTGTTCTCCAGAGAAATTGGATGGCACTACACTGACAATAAACTCCTTGAGACATATTGTAAGTGCTATTCTTGCTGTGAAACAAATAGCCTATTCTCCTGGATATAAGACAGATGTGAGCTCAGTAGGACTGCTCAACAGTATAAGGGCCTGTTGACAATATTACATCACAGAAAGAGGTTATTAAGCACCACTTTCAGAGTGCCAGAGGGGAGAAAGGGAGATAATGAAAAGGAGAAAAAAGTGGTATGTTTTCCTTTTTTGTCCCCCATTTAATTTTGTTATGTTATCCTGTGCTTGATTTGAGCACAGCTCCGCACAGCTTTGGTTCATCATGTAATCTGAGTGTCACAGTCCTTCCTGTGGGACTAAAATAAATAAATAAACAAACAAATAAAAGGTAAAATAGCTTGCTGCACTTGGAACCAATCACTGATCTTTCTTTGATGTTTTTTTTTTTTTTCCAGACCAATGATTGCACATAGTAGCCTTAGAGCTGTGGGTGGTAGGGGAGGAAGAGAGGAAGGCTGTTGGTGGGAGAGGTGATGAAAGCCTTACCACCAAATATCAGCAGGATGCCTGTCACCACTAGAAGCCATTGTGCCCGGGCCAACAGGTTGACAATTCCAAGCACACCGCTCACCACCATGATGATGATGCTAAGGGGTAGCGACACCAGGAACACACCATGCAGATCTGCAGGAGGAATAGGTAGAACATCAGCCACCCACCGGTTCAGTTATCTTCATTAGTTTTAGCAACCCTGCAGCAAGAACTTATGTAGCCAAGTAATCATTGTTCCAGGATCAACTGCTAAGTTATTTGCCCAGGATTCATATTAAAATCAACCAATCAGTGTCACTTTGAGATGGTGATGTCATAGACATTATAACATGCTTTCTAAATTCTAGGCTAATGCTGTTAGCGGCTGTTCACACTGAACCCACTGAATTCCAGCATCTGGATGTGAAAAAAGCGTGACAGTGAACAGCCCCTTAAAAGTTACACCAGGCAACATTTTACTGTTAATTTATCTAGCCTGACATGGCCCACCCATAATACTTCTGTATCATTCGTATTCATGGTCTGGGGACGGTTTTCTGGGGAGGGTTTAGTCGGTTAACAGTCCAATCGTTTCAAACCAGAACTGAGTGCACTCCTCCCGCCCTATAATCGCTTCAGGTCAAAGAACCTGCAGACCATGCATACGGATGAACAGAAGTATTATGGCCGGGCCATGTCAGGCTAAATTTACTACCCTCTTAGTCAGTTTGATGATTAAATGGCTCATTTCAGGGTGCATTATGACCCAGCCACCTCTACTGTGGATTTCTCGGGCACTAACACTTCTGGGGTCTCTGGGGGCGAGAAAATTGAAAATGAAAGTGGATATGACGAGAATTGCATTTATTACCATCTTATGACAACATAACATACAAAATGATCATCTCTCGTTTGTACTCTTTGGTTTTCAAATAAATTCACATTGATTGGTGAGAATGTACAATCTAGTTGCTATTTCTTCTAAAATACGGCAATTGTTGGTGAATAGAAAGCCTCAGTCCTTCCTGGTGTTTCTTTAAGGCTAGTGCAACCTTAGAACCCCATCTCATATTTCACTACATGAAGATGCCAGGATACTCTCCAAAGAGAGCAGATTCCAGAAACTGGAGCTAGAAACAACAGGTTTTAAGTTCAAAACAAAAGTAAACAAACATATGCCTATCAAGACTCTCCAGGCCCTTTGCACAGGTTAAAAAATAGTTCCTTAATTTTCTCCATCAGTTAGATTTGCTGATTTGATGTTGCATCAAATTCTCTTGTTCACATACCTACTAACCGCTCACAGCAACATCAACAGAAATCCTTTGCATATTTTTCATGACATTTCACCCAGTCCTTTGAAACGAGGTTCAGGCCATTGTTGGGTTCAGACCAGTGAACCGTGGCTCATCAAAAAAACTATTGATTGCCTGTTTTATATTCTGGGCTCACAGATCAGTTTATCATTTAATTTGAGCAAAGCGAAAACACCTTCAGTCACTTTCTCTGCTCTAAATCATCACAGGAATAGGAATTACTTTTGGCTCCTTAGTAGTGCCCCTGTTCCATGTTTATTGCCTGTTAAGTCAATTTTAAGGATGGTACAAATTAAAATGTATAACACAGCCCAAAGCACAAACTTGAAGGATTACACTTAAAGGTAGGGTATGTGATTACCTCACTCACGTCAGATGATGTAACTTTAAGGCACTTCCGCACATCGATCTGATGTTGAAGCCCTTCAGAGCGATTTCAAGCCCAATATTTTCTAACCGAACCAATCAGGGCTGCTGGCTGCTGTAGAGGGTGTGTCGTAGCGAAGAAGCAACTGTTTTGAATCCAACCAATCTAACAAACGTAACCAGCGTCATCGGTTGGTTTTGATGTGATTGGCTGAAGTGTACGTCAATTAAATTGATGGACAAGTCGTTTGTCCAGTTAGATTCAAGGATTTCTGGCTCCTGAAATAACTCGTCTATCGGTGACCATCAGATGTTCGCGCGTTAGCGCTACATCTGACGTGAGTGAGGTAAGGTATGTGATGCTTTCCTCAAACTTTTTTTTAAAAAAATATGATAATCACACCTCGCTTGCAAAAATGGTACTCCAACACAAAAATATAATTTGTTAGTCACCTGTGGAACAAACAGGACAGAAAAAAAAACACCAATTAATCAAAGCAATCAGTCAGAGAATGCAGTTAGTGGAAGCCTGGAGACAGGGGATTGGACCTCTGAAATGCTTAGCGTTTAGCGTTTATGCTTAGCGTGCTCAAACAGTTTTTCCTGGATCTCCAATACTATCTTTAAAGGTGCAATTTGAGTTCCAGCTTAGTCTGCATGTAGCCTAGATGTACTCTAGCAAACTCTGTACTCAGACAGTGCTGTCTGAGCTGTTTAAATCCAAACGCAATGCTCTAGGTTGTACTCAGACATTGTGGTGTTTAGCCTATCACAACGTTCTATCTGGACAGGGAGTCATTGGGCAGGCTTGGCGTTGTTTGAATCGGCTTGTTAGTTGCGCTGAGGTTTTAGCCCTCTCACCCGAGGGTCTATCACTCGTGGCCAGACTCTACTCACTGGTCCAATAAAAGAGACTGAAAATGCATATGGGTCTCAGGAGATGAACCAGTCACACAAATATTCTGTGGCTGTATCTGATGTATCGACACACAGTTAATTTCTATAGTACAAATTGGCGAGTCCCGCTTTGGGATAAATGGGGGAATAGAATGTAAAACCATTTATAAGTCATTGGTTGCATTGGTGGCATTAATCTCACACACACACACACACACACACACACACACACACACACACACACACACAGGCAAAAACAGCTGACAGGTGTCATGAAGGGGACACTACCACCTGCAGTCAAACATACAAGCTGTGATAAAATCACTAAAGACAGGGAAAATGTATATATTTATAGAATATCCAAATAAGAATCCTGTTTATATCCATCTCCCATGTGAATGTATGGATGCATCAGGAAAGCCAGAAGACAATCGGACTGATTCCATCATTCAACCTGCCAATTCTGATTTTTTTATTTCTGATAGCATATTCTGTACAAGAATCCAAGTGTTCAATTTTATTTTGGAATGAACAAAGATGCACCCATTACAAGCACAGCTGTGTCATACATACACACACACACACACACACACACACACACACACACACACACACACACACACACACACACACACACACACACACACATGCCTCTGAGAAATCTTTGACCCACCATTTTTTGATCTGTAAAAATTCAAAATGACAGACTATTCATCAATGAACAGGAAGTGAGGAAATTATATACTGTATGTAGCTCTGACTGAATGAATGCAGGCCATATATTTGAACAGAGCTGACATATAACTATTCTGACAGAGCCTGGATTCAGAGCCCGACCAGATGGTAATTTCCCTCCTTTGTCATTCTCCCCCATTCCTCTACCGTAGCATTGTGCTTTTGGATGCAGAGGCACGGCTGCTGGCGCTGCAACACCCTCAGATATTTCTGCCCGCCAGTACATCCCACTGCTCCACAGGTCCCGATCGACCCCTTTTCTTGGGGTGCCATTTGCTCAGAAGCTGAAAATCCAGGCGTAGAAAAAGCTGCCACCTCGCCATATAGGAGACATCAAATGGAAAACGATTTCATGAACACAAAGGGATATCATGAGCATTAGGCATGGTTGTGGCCCACTATCATATGGAAATCTTGAGCTTGAAAAATAGCCACATGGACTGGAACTGGAACAAAGCCAAAAAACTAAGTCAGATACTCTAGCTGGGGTGATGGTGGCACAGGTGCATGGAAGAGGTAGTGTTCGACAGCCGTGGGGAATTGTAACTTGGACTCCGCTATTTTTATGACTTGAGACAAATTGACACTTGAACATTATTTACATCAAAATGAGAGTATAGTTTAGTTTACACCAGCACTTAATTTTCCAAGCATTCCATTGAGATAGCTAATCAGCATTGGCAGCAAGAAGTTTTGATTAGATATAAAGAAGATGTCCTACTTGTTTGTGAGGACCTTTACAAATTCTGCATCATTTCACATTTTGCAATGACAATGCAAGTGCATCTCCTAGTCATACTGTAAGCTACTGTGAAGAATCCAAGGATAATCCTTGGATCCATGCGATGCCATTGCCTAAGCAACAATGCCAATATTGGTTCCCGACCCCAGGTTGCAGGTACTGTCTGTCTCTTCCTGACCGCATTGAAGTGTCCTTGAGCAAGACAAAAAAACTGCTCACAGGCCTAGTGGTGGAGATTGTGATCGCCAATCAGCCAAAAAGACCATTTCAATAGGCCAATACACCAGTGATCCCCAAATGGCGCGCAAGAACAAAATCAGTAGCCCGCAGCACCATCTGACTTGTGAGGTGCCAAGGAAAATAAATTTGCCCATCGTTTTTCCATTTGTTGTTTGTGTGCCTGTAGCAGTCTGCGAGACAAATTCACCACCAGTATTTTGTGAGGTAAATGATGACTATACTGTAACTTCATGAAATACTGTACTTTAAACAACAATGCAATTATAACTAAAGGAAGATGAAGTAGACTAGCTGTTCAAACCAAGCACTCTTAAGCACCGCAAACCTAGCAGTATTTCACAATTTTATTCATATTCTTATGCAAACTCCATGGCTGAATATAGGCAAACACAAAAGTGATTTACATCATAAGAATATGAGCCTTTCAATTTGCGTTATGGACGTGACGAAAAATGGACAAACTTTTATGGGAGAGTAGTTTTTGCTGTGAAGTCTGTGAAATCTCTAAAGAAATGTAAATATTACTACATTCATACATTTGGCCTTTGGCTTGGTATGCTAAAATAATATGAAAACTGAAAATAAAGTCCGCACATCAAGCTCCCATTCATCTTAATTTAATGTAACGTTTCGGGCAGCATGCCCTTCATCAGGTATGTCTGAGCTTGGTGTGCGGACTTTCTTATCGGTTTTCATGTGACTTTTCTAGTCTTGCACCCAAAACTTTTTTGAGACGGTTGTGTGTGTTTTTCTTTTTTGAACATGCTTAAATAATGTAAAATTCGGCCCTTGAGTAAAAATTATTTTACCTCACTCACGTCAGATGATGCGCTACGTAACTTTAAGGCACTTCCGCGCAACGATCTGATGTTGAAGCCCTTCAGAGCGATTTCAAGCCTAATATTCTCTAATCGAACCAATCAGGGCTGCTGGCTGCTGTAGGGGGTGTGATGTAGCGAAGAAGCAACTGTTTTGAATCCAACCAATCCAACAAACGTAACCAGCGTCATCGGTTGGTTTTGATCTGATTTGCTGAAGTGTACGTCAATTAAATTGATGGACAAGCCGTTTGTCCAGTTAGATTCAATGATTTCTGGCTCCTGAAATAACTTGTCTATGGTTGATCATCAGATGTTCGCGCGTTAGCTCTACATCTGACGTGAGTGAGGTAAAAAATAACTGGGGACCACTGGGCAACACAGATGAAAAAAAAATATTTCTAAAATCTTGCCATAGTCATTTTTTTTTGTAAGAAAGTGGCAACAATGACAATATTATTCAATCTTTCAAAAACATATAGCCTACTGTGGAAAACAGCAGCATACTGTATCAAAAATTCTGTTTTCAATACAAATCACATGCAAACAGGATGCTTTCCAGGGGTGTTCCAGAGAAGGGAACAGAGATGACAGGACTTCATATAGAGAGCACTCTCTCCAATCTCAACTGGGGCAGTGCAGGCAGGCTTTCATCATGAAAGCCCACCTCCACTGATTTGCTGAGCAGCACTAGGAGGTTGAAGTCTTTGTTCCCCATAGAGATATATAGCCGAGGAGACAATGAGATGACATTTGGTCCAATATCTTCTGAAAAAAGACTGAAAAGGCTTTTGGGTCTCAGGGGAAGAACCAGTCACATAATATTCCCTGGCTGTTTCTGATGTATCGGACACACAATTTACTGTATGTCTGTTGCACAAATCAGCATATCCCACATGGGGGTAAATCATGTTTGAGTAGCCAGTTTAAGGTCATTTAAAAGTCATTGGTTGCAGTAATCACAAGCACAACACACACACACACACACACACACACACACACACACACACACACACATATACAGAGAGAGAGGCAAGAGCAGCTGTGACATGATTTTGCTGGAGCCCATGTGTATGTTAGTGAAAAAAGAAAAAGGTAAGACTACAGTCACGGTGTTCCTGACCACCTGTCAAATATACAAGCTGTGATAAAATCACTAAGTGCAGGGAAAATGTAGTCAAATCTATTACATTCAGCCATGAATAAGCCGTTCTTTTTTTTTTTTTTTTTTCATAATTAATTTATGCAATACCCCAAGAGGAATCCTAATTATATCCATCATCCCATGTGAATGTATGGAAGCATCAGGAAAGCCAGATGATGACAGACTGAATCCTTAAATTGAGCATGAAATCTGACTGATTCCATCATTCAACCTTTCAATCCTGGCTTTTATTTCTGATTGCATGTACAAGAATCCAAGTGTTCAATTCTATTTTGGAATGAATAAAGATGTTCCCATTACGGGTGACAAGCACACACACACACACACAAATGCCTCAGTAAATATTCTTTCTTAGAGAACATCTGTTAAAATTCTAAATGACAGACTATGCATGAATGAACAGTAAGTTGAAGAGCTTATCTTCATATTTGAACAGTATTGTCCTTGCAGTGGTATATCTTCTTTCATGCAACACCTTCAGATATTCAGCCTGCCACACCACAGTAACCAACACGTCACTGCTCCACAGGTTCCAATAAACACCTTTTCTGCCAGAGCATGACATTTCTCAGAAGCTGAAAATCCAGGAGCAGAAACAGTTGACACCTAGGCATGCAGGAGACATTGAAAACAAATACATATTTGGCCTTGGTTTTCTTTTTTGTTACTAAATCTCTCAGATAACCTGAGGTATGTTTGACTGGCTTTTATGAAGATGTTCACCATTTGCAAAAACAAATGTTCACTACATTCTTCACATTCTTACAAAGCAAGTTGTTTTCTTTATAGACTGCTCAATGTCTTGCTTGAAACTTTTAAAGCAATACGCCACCATTTGGGAAATATACATGTATAGGCATTTTCCAACAAGACACTAATAGGAGAGATGCTATGATCTATGACAGGCTGGAGCTACAGTGTTACTGTCAGACGAAGAAAACAGCAGGATGAACTGGAGAAAGGTAAGATTTATTTGTTTAACTTGAGGGGAGGCGGAAAATTTGTGTGTTTCCCGAAATTGTGTTTCCCTTAAGCAGCAGAATCAATATATCTTATCATCGTTGAGGCAAGGGAGCCTTAATTAAAAGTTCATACTGACTCTTGCTTAGCGTGAGTCTGATTGCTGTCAAGAGCTTGCAATCAGTGTCAAATGATCTCCCATCTATATGTGACATCACACATTTGGGTCAATTCCTCCCCCCGTCACATCCTCCCTCCCTCCTCTCCAGATGCCCTAGACTGCTATTGCAGAGAACACAGGAAGGGTATTGAAGAGGTATCATCTTCAATCATTTTTTACAGGAATAAGATATTGATGAATGAGCAGCCTAAAAATGTCATTGCATAGAGTATAGTTTGAGTTCTGAGGCGCCAAAACATCTTTATGAAAGATAGTAGGCTATTTTGTGTCTGCATTTAAAGGTATATTCCAGTATTTAGCACTTTAACCATTCTAGCCATTCTTACGCAGGCAGGAGGGATTCTGAAATGAGCCAAATAGCCGAGAGTGGAATCAATTGCCCAATTTTCGGTGTCAGTCATTCTATTTTGTTGACGACATCCCAGCCAAACTAAAACATATAAAGCAGTGGTCAAAGTAAGGCCCGGGGCCTGAGCCTGTTGTTACATTAATCTAATATTAATATTAATTATAGTTCATTTGTACTTGATTAAAAATTGATATTCTTAATTTTCCATTTGGCCTTGGCAGCTTTGATTTTTCAACATAAGGTCCTCAAGCAAAAGAGTTTGACCACTCTTGATTATTGTCTGGCAATAATGGATAGACTGCGTCTCAATCCTAGGGGTACAATCTCTTGAAGTTACAATACACAGGGATATGGACTGGTTGACACCAGACATTTTCTTTATGATGAACCTGAATCAAATGTGGGTTCTCATTTGGTATAAAGAAAAATATGCGAAAAATGTAAAATGATGTTACAGCAACATATGCCTTGGGGAGATCTCAGCACTTCCATGAGTTATCGGTAGAAAGACATTATAGCTATAGGAAATCAATAGGAATCAATTATATAATTATTTTTATGTAACACTGCATTTTTTCCTTCTGTACATGCAGCCAAATTAGTTTTCCTCTCTTGAGATTTACACCAGCACCTCTTGGTACCTTAACTGAATCATTTTCAGTTAATAGAGTAAAGTGCAGAGTGCAGACCAAGATAGTTTCAGAATGCCAGACTGGGGGTCTGCAGTTTACAATGGCAGACCGATGTCCTCTCTGACATAACACTCAGCAGTCATGTCTATCATACATACTACTTTATTGAATGCTGTTAATCAGATTGAGGAGATTTGGAGGAACTGGAATGTATGTTTAGTAACAAAATCAGGGTGAACATATTTGTCCAGTGTTACCACAGGTGATGCATAAATGGAGCACAGCGTTAGTTCAGGCAGGTCACGGAGTCTCGCTAGCTTCCCTGGTTGGCCCCGCAGACTGCCAATCAAACTGCTCAGCTGATTGCCAGCCGGCCAAGCCCCGCTTTCATTGGCGGATATCATTTAGAGCGCTTACTTAAACTGCCTTTGCCATTCTGCTGCCATCTGCTTTTTCTGCAACTTTGCCACCCACCTCCTCCCCGTAACCCCCTCATACTTCTGACTTATCAATGTCTGTCATTGATGTTTGTTCTGTTCTGTACCCCAGTGGGGGGTTTATTGCTGCTCTCCCTGCCTTGGGCTTTCCGTGTTTGAACATGGAAGGGCAGGGGGCCCCCAGAACAGAGCATACCGCCAAATTATGTATTTCATGCAATAGTAATAAAATCTATTTCTTGACAAAGTGGTCCTGACTGAAATCTAATTTTGAGAAAGTTACTTTGGATGTCTAGATAGGGAGTGGCAGCACTAAAGGATATAAGGATAACAAATCTGACATTGCATTACCCCACTGGTCACAAATAGTGACCACTATGTTTACTCATTATAGCTCAATATTAAACAAAGCTGACAACTTTAATACTTAACATAATTAAACATTATAAATCCGATCATGCTGGGAGCACAATGTGTTTTTTGGCATCAAGTCAAGCTGTCTATACTATTTTCACTGTGGTCCAACGCAAAGCTAACAATTAATTTGGTGAAGGGGGGAATGATTTTGCGCTAAATTAAAAGTCAGTGGTACATTACTGGAAGCACTATAATGTATGCAATGCTCCTGAGAAACCGAGGCCACAGCATAAATGTTTCCAATCGAAAAATCTTCATGATGAAAATGAGCCCTATGTGTATAGCCTAACAAAAATCTTGATATGTTTACATACTTTTCCATGCTTTTGTTCAAGGGTGTTGGTACAACAATCTGATTCTCTCAGCAGCACCAAATAAACACTTTACAATACAAAATCACAATACACTATGTATATGGAGTGAAATAAGTTTATAAACCTTTCAGAAAACCAAAAATATTTCAAGTATTTTAAAATCATGTTGACAGCAAGGTCAGCATCTTATAACACCAATATGTTTTAATAGGTAGGTATTGCTTCATAAAAATTTAGAAGAAATGAATTATTGTGATGGGTTATGCATCATCATTCTCTTGATTATTTATTAAATTCATTCATTTGTTGGCTCCCTATTTAATCAAGACTAATTTGTTTCACATGGTGTCTTATGGGAAATAATGGGAGATGATGTAAAAGGAGACTATATTGATTGAGGTCAACCTCACCTCACTTGATTATGTTTTATAATTACCTTTGGAACTCACATCCATATAGCATTAAAGAAGTTTAAAGTTTAATGCAACATAAAAAGTTAGAATGTGGGGGGCGGCATTGCTCAGTGGGCTAGAGCGTCAGACCTTTTACTCTGGGGACCTGGGTTCGAGTCCGACCCGAGGTCATTTCCCGATCCCACCCAATCTCTCTCCCACTTGTTTCCGGTCCATAATATGGATGCAATGCTAAGTGACCCCGAAGGATAGTGTACAGTAAGACACAGTGATGGCAATATTACTGGTGCTAGTGTAGCAGTGCTGATTGGTCTTCAGGACCATGGACAGCACACAGCCCTTAGGAATGCTACAATGTGAGATTATTAAAATGTCTACAGGCCTGTTTCCACTGCAGGGCTTAGGGACTATCCCCAGTTAACATGGGACATGTTCAGGACCACAGCCCCCCCCCCCCTCCCCCTCCCCCTCCCCACACACACACACAAACACACACACACCTCTTCTAACTTCATCTCACGTCACATGGCGTGTTACACTGCAAGCATCTGCATCTGCACACATCCAGCTGAGACCGATGCATTGGAGAGTTGCTTCCGAAGGCAAAAAATCCTTTCATAATAATAATAATAATACATTTTATTTGAAGGCGCCTTTCAGAACACCCAAGGTCATATGCCTGGATAAACGACTTGTCCATCATCTTTTTATATTG
>JAODXP020005579.1:0-50510 GCA_027497455.2 Sardinella longiceps | reverse complement strand
ACATCTGATCTGGGCAAATATTTGACTCTACAGAAAAATGCATTTCTATGCACATGGTTTCACCATTGTGTGTGAAATACTAAGAGCCAGTGATGTTGGAAGTTGAGATTTCAAAGGGCTGTAGTTTTGCAAATATTAGTGATACAGACTTACTATTTAAGATTCATGCATATAATAGGTTGGGTATCCAAACCACTAATATTTTTCAGATTTTTCAGAGAGGGTGACCGGTCAGTCACTGGTTGATTTCACTCGGAATGACCCCACACTACACTAACGAGCAAAACCGAGTGTTGGGGCTAAAATCGAGGAGAAGTGGTAGTAATGGGAACTCATCAGTATTCTGAATACATGCATTCCGTTACTACCCAACACTGCGTCCGATGCACGGATAGACCTGTGCTGCTCCGGAGCTTGAAGTAGCCATAAATTAGTTACAAAATGACAATATCGCCTATGAGTGGCTATTATGGTCAGTTGAAGACTTGTCAGAAATATCTTTTTGCTATTCATCAAAAATCCGGTTTTAAAAAAAACGTTGGCATGAATCATTCCGATGTCAGTGAAATAACATTCCACCAAGAGCTTACAAACTGCATTATTTCTTTGGTAGTGATGTCGGAAACAAGCTTGGTGGGCATAAATGACAGCTAGCGTCAGAACATTTAATCAAAGATAGCCTACTTTAAGATGGTCTCTGATCTAATATTTGTAAAGAGAAGTTGGAGAACAAAGTGTACGAACGCAGCCTACCACTACTACCTGTGCAGAAACCATCCGTCCGTTTAGGGAGCTCACCAAGAGAAAAGTTGCCTGAAAGTATCGCTAATTAGTGTTATTTAGCCTACGTTATTTGCAATTTGTTGCCGGTTATGGTAGGCCTAATGTAGGTCTATGACATTTAGAATCAAGAGAGTAAATGCACTGACGGTCATCCATTTCATCTTCTCTCAAGCATGGTGCATGGGTGGATGACAAATAAGCCTGAAAAAAGGATTTTTAAAAAACTTCAAATATCATCCCTAAAAAGTGTTTATATGTGTTGCTGTGAGTCTAAACTTAACCAATACGTAAATATCTTTTACATTTTTTAATTAAAATAAGTATTTATATATGAATTTGTCAAGGTAGTGCCTAAAACTGTCATATGGTGTGACATTAAAACAATTTGATATAAAATAAAAATTAGGTATTTTTTTCTTCTTTAATTTACGTCAATGTACTTATAATCATGTTTGCTTTGATATGCAACATTTGCTTGTGAATATTTAGGATAAAAACTTAACATTTGACAAGTTATTATGTCAAGGAGGAGAATGGTCTGAACTCTAACCAGATATGTTAGCGTATTTCTGACATTCTTTGTCAAAAGTTGCTCAAAATTCTTGAGATTCTTGCAGATGTCATTTCCTTTCTACACTATTGATTTTGTCATGATTTGTCAGTTAGAAAGTCTTGTTTTATGACGTTTTCTATGATTATTTGACGTCACACCAAATGACATAGTGTCACGCCATATGATGAAATGCACCAAATCACAATGTATCAGCGCAAAAAAAAGGTATTTCATGTTTAAAATAAAATCATTAACAATGAATTTTGAAGTCCACTGAAAAGAACTTTAGGGATAACATCTATTTTTCAACTGCATATTACATGTGAAACATGGTGACATGGGGGAAAAATGGGAAAGGGAAATATAAATTGTACAGATCCTATTTTGCTAAATTCTTATCACAGGTTTAATATATTTCATATATGATTTTTAAATTGAATGTGTTTTTACATATATTTCAATATAAAAATGCAGTTTGGTCATAGAGTGTGACAGAAATGTCATATAGTGTGACTGTACATTTTCAATGTCCCAATGTAATAACAATGTAATAACAATGTCACTCCATATGACATAGTGTCACTCCATATGACATTTTGACAGTTTATCTAATTTATTAGACAACTAAATACAGCTAGATATTATTTAGCATGCAACTGACCACATGGCAGCAATGCTTTCTAAGAATTCATAAAGAAGATTTGTGAAAAAAACAATTTTTATTGCAAATGATGTCACACCATAAGACACAATTTTTTGGCCACTATTGATGATGTCGGATATGGAGCTTCTAAAAGGCAGACCTGACCTCCTGACCATGGCAATCACTCCTGACATGCTACTGTAACATCCTGATGAAGCAGGGTCCGTGTCATGGCAATGATGTCCAAATTAATGCCCGTTGAAAATATAAAATATAGTGTCACACCATATGACGTCCATTGTAGGGACAAAATATATTTGATTAGAACTTAGTTGGACGTTATGCATGGGCATCGAAACTTTCTGTGGTTATAGAAAACATCCATTTATTTTATTTGCCTGGTAAAAAGTATTTATACTTTATATGGATATACATTCTAATTAGGAAAATCACACGCATAGTGGACAGTCACACCATATGACATTTTTTATGTTTGGATAGTTGTTTTATGTCAAAAATTAAATACAACACCAAAATTTTTAGTATGCAGGAAGTTGATCCTATCAGACCAACAACATTTCCATGTCAATTCTTAACAATTACCATTTTTTATACGTGTGTGACAAAAGGACAGTCTGAATTTTGCTATCCGTCATCCACCCGCATGCGCTTACAGATCCACACGCTTGCTCCCTGCCCCTGTCTCTCAAGTCTTGTAGTGTGGCTACTGTGAATACATTTACGCTTATTTTGTATTCCTACGTGATTTGTTTCTATAGATAGGCGTGTAAAACTTTTTACATTTTAAAAGCTAAAACTAAGAACAAATAAGCCTTTATTTGTAAAGTTTAGATTTATTCATGGCATACGTGCTTTACAATAGAGAGAGAGAGAGAGAGAGAGAGAGAGAGAGAGAGAGAGAGAGAGAGAGAGAGAGAGAGAGAGAGAGAGAGAGAGAGAGGTGGGTCGATACAGCCCCCCATAGTTTCAGAGAATTCTGTGGGAAACACTGAATGGCATGAGTGAACTGGGCTTTCCTCCAGCAGCCTTGCTCTACGTACCTTGAGAGATGACCGGATTGAGTGTTGTAGCCTACATTTGTCGACTAAGTATGCAACGCAAACTCAAACTTAGTCAACTGAGGTTGCATGATGCATCATCTTTAAACAGATTTCAGTGTGATCTGTGATAACTTATAAGATAGTAGACCTAAGCTACACTATTGGAGGGGAAGATCAGATGGTAACGCAATTACAGGGCCTCTACATTTTTAAATGCTTTTCAGCAAGCTCTGAACCGATATTTAAAAGCAAAATCTTATTTTGTGCGTGCCTACATACTTTATGGGTAACAGAAAAGATCAATCTAAATACCATCTGTATCATTTTTAAGCCAAAAAGTGCTTGGTAACAGAGTTACAGAAAATGAACATAACTTTTTTTACCATAAAAGTTAACATGATCAAACATGCGGTTCTCAGAGTGTAATCTCCAAAAACTTTCCATGGAACTGGTTTTACTGTATACTTATTTTCTGTAACATAACCGAAGATTTGGTGACTGTTAATGTTTGTTCCATATTTATAACAAATTTAAGTTTCATAGGTCATGGTAACGGAGTTACAAAGTTCATATTGATAAAATAGGCTGTAATTGTACAAATTATTCATTCTGATTGTACATGTAGCCTACTATTGTACATTTATTGTGACATTCACACTGCTATATTTTTTGTTTGTTTTGTTTGGATCATTGCACTTCACTACAATTAATTTCGTTGTGTATTCAGACATGGTTTTGCAGTGAGCCTAATTAAATTCAAAAGTGTATGTTATTCTTGTAGTCCAAGTCACTGATGGGTCTGGGAAGTGGAACACCACTGACCTCAAGTCCTCCACACTGTGGCCTCCGTTTCTGGATCCCTGTATGCCAGACAGCCTAACAAAGTACCATGTCCGCCTTAGCAACAGCGTCGCAACAACCTCCTGCACCCTTTTAACTTACCAGGAACCACTTCCACAATGATCACTTAGCAATCACAATGCCAACCAACACAATCAATGTTGTAAATGGCCTGGAGTCAGTTTCCCAACAGCGTCGTTGCAAACTAACGTAGCAACTTCCGTGGTTGGAACGACGGTTGTCCGGCATTTGTGTTACCCAAAGCTGTCGCTAAGACTACAGTCTTTACAACTACAGTCGCTGGAACTTAGTCGTTACAACCACAGTAGTTTCACTGTCGTTAGTGTTTAGAATCGTTCCCCAACGGCGTCGGATGACCTTACCATCGGATGTGGGACTGTAGTTGCAGCGACAGGTGTATAGCTGTCGTTAAGCCTCTTCCTCGTCTGTTTGGGTCTTAAAACTGTCAAATTGAGCATCATTTGATGCATTACCCCCACCTACAGGATTAACTAATTCCCACTTCAACTTCACCATGTGGTAAGATGCTGTTTGAAACACAAATGCTCCAGTTATCCATAGAAGTTTCAAAGAACAAACAAAGATAACTTACAACACGTCACCAACCATCACGAGTAGGCTACAGCATGTCAAATATATATATAAAAAAGACAACTTCGTTCCCGCCTGGATTCGAACCGGAGATTTGACAAAACACCAATCTGCTGTCACAGGTGTGCTTGGCCTTAACCTTCATCACCACCATTCCTGATAATTGGAGTGAGGCACAACTCGTAGTTGACTACCAAAAGAAGTACGTTTTTAACTTTTTTTTTGTTTTGTATGGAGACTCATTAAATAACGTGGTTATCATCAAATAGCCCATACAAATTGAAACACTGTCATGTCGGGGAATATTATCTACCACTACCACTAAGTTTATCATTGTGTAGTTTATTTATCAACACTAGCGATTTTATGAGCTTAGTGATGCTACAACTTTAGCCATGCTATGTTGACATGCTTTTTGCAACGAGTGCTTCCGAATTCTCCCCGAACGCTGCCGAAACATCTGGGAACGATGTAGTTGGAACAATGTAAGTTGTAACCAATGTCGTCAGGACTAACATGTTACGACAGAACTTCAAGCGCGTTGGGAATTGGTCGTTGTTTGCCATCTTTATCGTTAGTAATCATGCGTCGGACAACGGTGGTTAGCTAGCATCCGTCGGGAAACGGAGTCCTGGTAACCACCATATCTGCCTTGGCAACGTCCTAGCTACCACTTCAGTCACCCTTGCAGCATCCTAGGAACCACTTCTGCATGATGAACTAGCCTAATTTAGTAATCAGCATAGAAACCGACATGATAAAACGTAGCAATAGGCCTGTAACAATAACAGATTTTTACTGGATGATTAATTGACCGAGAAATTGCGATAAACGACTAAATTGACATTTTTAGACCATTTTTTCCTACTAGGCCTACTGTACTTTTCCGGCTATTGAACACACCTGCACCCACTAATTTACAACAAAATAAAATAATTATGTAAATAGGTCGCACTTCACTATATGCCACCTTTGTCCACTACAGCAGCCGCTACACAACCAGCAGTCCTGATTGGTTTGGTTAGAGAATATTGGACTTGAAATTCCTCCAGCTTCAACATCAGATTGTTGCGCGGGAGTTGCTTAAAGCTACGTAGCGCATCATCTGGCGTCACGTGAGTGAGGTAAGTAGGTAGGGATGCAACGGTTATTGAATTTTACGGTTACCGAACGATACGCCCTCTACGGTTCAATAAACTTTCGCAAACCGCAATATTTCGGTTTATTAATAAAATGTGAATTTATTGAAGCTCCCTGAAATTTGCTTATGCAGCCAGCATTCACGAGCTCTACATGCTGAGCACTAGAACCCTCAACCAATCAGCGTGGTTTTATGCTAATTAGCTCCGCCTGTCAAATGTGTGAAACTTTTCACTCACTGCACTTTAGACGGAGAGAGATGAGCTAAAAGCTCCACTCGGAAAGTAGGCAACATTAAGCCAGAAGAATTGCTGCTGTGGTAGATTTTGTGCGAACTGATGACCGTTACACAAACAAAGCACTTAATAACGTGAAATGCGTCTAATAGCCTACGACACATGCTATTAAACCGGTTGTCAGAAAATAGCGCTTCCCACTCGCCCAAATTCGCCTAGGCTACCGCAAATATAGCCTAATGTAAAATATTACGCAAGGATGTCTAGGGGCTGTAATACTTAGTTTATCTTGCGATGAGTTAGATCAAATGTCGAGTAAGACGATGAGACTGGGCTTGGATGCAACAAGTGACAGGCTAAACGTTTTACAGAAAAAAAACGTCCTCTGTTCCTCTCATCCCCAGGCTCAGCTATTGTAACATTAACATAAAGGCAAGCTTCTTTGCAGCACGGTGTTGTAAAGACACTGTAGTCCTGTACCTGCTATATAAACCCGTTCGCAATTTGGTGTTGGGGGAATTTCTCACTTGAACTGAGTTAGTGGGTCGTTGGACATGAAAAATCACAGAGGTGCTCGTCCGCCATAGTGCCACAAATTTTTTAATGGTCAAATGAAATATGGCCACCATTGGTTATAGGCATTTCCATATCAGTTGACACCGGGCCGACACCTTGGACCTCAAATCTTCCTGATTTTATGTCCAAATATTCTACCATGTCTTATTAGACTAAAACCAAAATTTCAGCCTGATAAGCTATCAATGCAGCTGCCATTGAAAAGCCATTGTTTCAGTGCCCAGGGAGCAGGTTGGAGGTTCGGATGCCTTGCCCAAGTGCACCTCGTCCATGGATGTGGGAGAGTCTTGTACAATCCCTCTTTAACAAGTCAGAGATTGAACCGTCCACCCTTTGACTGGTCCTATCCCGTAACCAGAATGCCACAGATTCCCCAATCCATGTCCATGGACATTTTCATGGCAAGTCAGCATATCTAATGATAATAGGGTCACTGATAAAAGGTTTGCATCAATAATAAGTTTTCAAAGACCCCAAGTATGAGCACTTGATACATTTCTGCTGTGATGAAATCAAAGGCATCAGATTCTACTACATATAACCTCACAAACCAGACTAACTAATTTCTGAAGTTTGGGATGTCATGCAATGCATTGTCACGCAGACCGTTTCCCTTAAGTACTAGGAATAAAAGGCCTCTCATTCTGTTGTTGGCTACCAGCAGCACTTGAAATCAATGACATCATCCTGACAATAGCCTACATGTCCTATAGTGAAACTATGTCCTAATTTGGAAATGAGCAAACCAGAGCCATAGAAAGAAATCTCTTTCTATGGCTCTGGAGCAAACAATAAAATAGGCCTAGGCTACTGGAGGATATGTACTAGGTTAGGACATTTCATAGCATTTCAAGAATATTAACAATGATGGCCTACCGTAATTGTTGGTTTTTATTTTATTCTGTCTACCCCTCTAGTAGCCTATCTACTAGGCAATATATGAAAGAAATCAAATGAAAATTGCAGATAGACTGATAGATAGGCTGATGGTTGATAAGGAATATAGCCATTAAAAGAACAATTTTATAACCTTTTTTTTGTTGAAAAATACCGAAACCGTACCGTCACCGTGGCCCCAAAACCGTGATACATACCGAACCGTGGGCACACTGTACCGTTGCATCCCTATAAGTAGGCTAGTATAATGACAATGGAATAACAATGCAAATATGCCCTTTAAAATAATACGATTTTCGATTTCTGCAACTGAATGAAAAATAGAATATTCGGATAACGGGACTGGGTGTTTGTTTGTGTAGGAAATGGAATGAAACTCCGAAGCAAGATTCTAGAGGGTCCGTGTACTTTTTCGTTCATTCATTATTCTAGAAAGATGAAATTGAAAAAAGGGTGCAACTTCTTGTCTTGTTTAAAGCCATACACGCAGAAATGGCTGTATTTGGTTTTCTGCATGTGTTGTCTCATACCATAATAGTATTGGAAGAAATTACAACATTTTTGATTGGTTTTTCAATGTGTGGTAGCCTATTTGTTTATTCATTTGACTGACCATTCCGTTTACCCGGAAATAAAGTTTGCAGCCTGAGTCGCACCAGAAAAGGTCTAGCTAGTGACCATACGAGGCATACGCAAAGACGCTCCAGACGTAGCCGGAGCCAGAGTCATAACAGAAAAATAATAGAGTATTCTTTAACTGGCAAGTTTATTAATGAGCTGAAGCGCGCGCTCTTGCTCTTCACACCACTGTTTTACGCACGTTTAATACACATTTCTCTTTGATATATTTGGGGCATTATCGTTGGGAAGCCATGTATCCATGTAGACTACACATGTAAAGGCTGGAGATGAGCTGGGATTGGGAAGCTGATGGAAGATGCTGATAATCAGAGCTGTCAAAATCCTTTCTCAATCACAGTTGGTCTACCCTTCCTGTCCTCTGTCCCTACTCAATATTGTGGTGGCGCTTGCATGCACTTGCTTGTGGCACTTGCTTGCAATGGATGTACGCAATCATCTCACAAGGTTGTGAGCAAAGATTCTAGAGTGTTAATCTTTGGTTGTGAGCGTCACAAAATATTATTCGCACTCTCATCACAGATCAACCAAATCTTTTGAAGTGTAGCAACGTTCCGGAAGTGTTGCAACAATGCTTGCAAAGTCGGCATTTGCCTCCAAATAAACCATGTAGTAAAAACTCAACCACCTAGGCCTACTTCCAGAATTACTCCGATTTTTCATTTTTGTTTTTAAAACGGAAAACGGAAAAATCGATTGATTTTTCGTTTTTTTCATTTTGGTTTCAAATCGAAAAACGAATGAACGAATGATACACGGATTCCCGGCATGGCCGCTAACGACTTTAAATCTGTAACACGGTGTGTAGCCTAAATTTGCACCGTTTTGCACTGCTGTGTTCATATTTAGTTTGCAGATTAAAAGCCAGCGATTATTGTGGACTGTCAGGCAGAAGCCAGCCTTGTTCAAGCCATATATTCCTACAATGCTCATCTCATACGTTTAACAAAGAAGTTAAGTTTATAAAACAGTTTAGATTTTGTTTCTATGTTCCCCGGATCAGAAGTTACAGCACTCTAAATATGATGTGTGGTGGAGTGTCAGATTTTTGCCCCTGAAATGGTCTCTAATTAGCAGTTAAAGATATAAACTACTTTTTTCTTTTCATATTGCTGTTTTTTATTGTAGAAGATTCCATTTACAAAGTTCTAAAATGAAAAGTATGAAAAAATATTTCTCAAGGCATTTTTGTTATCAGTAGGCTATACAATACACTCTAATTCCGTTACCACAAAACCACTTCTTTTTCTCCTCCCTCAGTGGGATGTCCAAAAATTAAATAATTTGCAAAAGAAAGCACCTTGGTAGGACACATGATTTAGTGTATTCCGTTTGAAAATTGGCATGTAAATATACGGTAAGGTTAAGGTTAAGGTAGTTTATTTATATAGCGCATTTTTAATGCACATAATGCAACACAAAGCGCTTAAAAAGACACACACACAAAAATAACATTAAGACAATGACAAAAAATAAAACAAAACAACAACATAGCAAGTATAGCCTAGGCCTATCAGAGTTCGATTGGTTTCTAGCAGGGTCCGGGCAATTTTGATAACTCCTTTGCGTAGCCTGTTATCAGAGGCGGGGCCACAAACTGAAGGAGCTTAGCACAGTCTGGTCCAGAGAAGATGGAACTTTCCTCCCTCTGGATGCGCACAGACAGCTGGAATAGAGTTGTAGCTAGGACTACAGGTCAGCAGCTCGAAGGACAGAGGTATCGACAGCTCTCAAGGAAGTTTGTCCTGAGCAGTCCGTCTAGGCGGAGACTCACATTATCAAGGTCAGTGTAGCAGCATCCTTGATGACAGACCAGTCACTGAAGTAGCCTACAGCTTGTTGAAGAGCATGCTTAGCTCAGCAACTTCAAATAACAGCAAATATAGGACATATGCTCATGTTAAACAGTGTAACTCCATTACCAAGTTCGGTAACAGAGTTACAGTGAAGTCATGAATTCTATCATTCACTGTAGCCTACAATTTTTACAAAATAAGTTTTAATTGCAAACTATCGTTTTAGAAATACAGAAGTGTTGATGGTTGGACAAAATTATATAACCACTAACAATTGACCACTACTAATTTGATGTATTTGAGATTGTTGCTAAGGCGTTGCAAGAATTTATATGGTCGTTGCCATGTCAGTTACTATGTTGATCATGTTGATTGCCAGATCATCATTACAGAAGTGGCCTCTATGAAGTTGCAAGGCTTGTTGAGGTGGTTGCTAGGGCGTTGCTGGGATGGATATGGTAGTTGCTATGCTTGTTGTCATGTTGATCATGTTGGTTGCTAAATCGATTATGTCAATGTTGATTACAAATTTAGTTCATCATTGCAGAAGTGGTTCCCAGGATGTTGCAAGGGTGACCAAAGTGGTTGCTAGGCTGTTGCTAAGGCAGATACGGTGGTTGCTATGCCCTTTACAACGTTGATTGTGTTGGTTACCATTATGTGCTAGCTAGGTCACCATTATGTACATGTACTAGGTCATCTTTGTGGAAGTGGTTCCTAGTAAGCTAAAAAGGGTGCAGGAGGTTGTTGCGAGGCTGTTGCTAAGGTGGACATGGTGGTTGCTAAGCTGGATGCTACTTTGTTAGGCTGTCTGGCATAGCCTATTGTATAAAGGGATCCAGAAACGGAGGACACCAGTGTGGAGGACTTGAGGTCAGTGGTGTTCCATTGCCCAGACCCACACATCAGTGTGGCTTGGATTACAAGAATAACATACTGTACGTTCAGACCGCAAGCGAATTGCCAAGAGTCACCAAAGACTCCCAAGAAACATCGCTTGAGCACAGCAACCAAAACGGCAAATTTGCCCATGACGTTAGCATTCAAACATCCGATCCTGCTTCTCTATGCATCTCACCAGTAAATCGACGTTCTGATTGGTAGTCGCCCAACCACATCATAGCTCATTACATAAAGTTAACCAAAGTTTAACTTGACTTTATTGCCCAAATCGCCCAAGTTTAGTCGCCCCTGTTGCCCAATTTGCTTTCGGTCTGAACGCACAGATAGAATTTGAATTTCATGAGGGTCAGGGCAAAACCATGCCTGAATACCCCAAATGCATTAGGGTGGATGACAAATAAGCCTGAAAAAAGGATTTTTAAAAAACTTCAAATATCATCCCTAAAAAGTGTATGTGTTGCTGTGAGTAAACTTAACCAATACGTAAATATTTTTTACATTTTTTAATTAAAATAAGTATTTATATATGAATTTGTCAAGGTAGTGCCTAAAACTGTCATATGGTGTGACATTAAAACAATTTGATATAAAATAAAAATTAGGTATTTTTTTCTTCTTTAATTTACGTCAATGTACTTATTAATCATGTTTGCTTTGATATGCAACATTTGCTTGTGAATATTTAGGATAAAAACTTAACATTTGACAAGTTATTAAGTCAAGGAGGAGAATGGTCTGAACTCTAACCAGATATTTTAGCATATTTCTGACATTCTTTGTCAAAAGTTGCTCAAAATTCTTGAGATTCTTGCAGATGTCATTTCCTTTCTACACTATTGATTTTGTCATGATTTGTCAGTTAGAAAGTCTTGTTTTATGACGTTTTCTATGATTATTTGACGTCACACCAAATGACATAGTGTCACGCCATATGATGAAATGCACCAAATCACAATGTATCAGCGCAAAAAAAGGTATTTCATGAAAATAAAAATCATTAACAATGAATTTTGAAGTCCACTGAAAAGAACTTTAGGGATAACATCTATTTTTCAACTAAATATTACATGTGAAACATGGTGACATGGGGGAAAAATGGGAAAGGGAAATATAAATTGTACAGATCCTATTTTGCTAAATTCTTATCACAGATTTAATATATTTCATATATGATTTTTAAATTGAATTCGTGTTTTTACATATATTTCAATATAAAAACGCAGTTTGGTCATAGAGTGTGACAGAAATGTCATATAGTGTGACTGTACATTTTCAATGTCCCAATGTAATAACAATGTAATAACAATGTCACTCCATATGACATAGTGTCACTCAATATGACATTTTGACAGTTTATCTAATTTATTAGACAACTAAATACAGCTAGATATTATTTAGCATGCAACTGACCACATGGCAGCAATGCTTTCTAAGAATTCATAAAGAAGATTTGTGAAAAATAACAATTTTTATTGCAAATGATGTCACACCATAAGACACAATTTTTTGGCCACTATTGATGATGTCGGATATGGAGCTTTTTATATAAAAATCTAAAAGGCAGACCTGACCTCCTGACCATGGCAATCACTCCTGACATGCTACTGTAACATCCTGATGAAGCAGGGTCCGTGTCATGGCAATGATGTCCAAATTAATGCCCGTTGAAAATATAAAATATAGTGTCACACCATATGACGTCCATTGTAGGGACAAAATATATTTGATTAGAACTTAGTTGGACGTTATGCATGGGCATCGAAACTTTCTGTGGTTATAGAAAACATCCACTTATTTTATTTGCCTGGTAAAATTTTTAAGTATTTATACTTTATATGGATATACATTCTAATTAGGAAAATCACACGCATAGTGGACAGTCACACCATATGACATTTTTTATTTTTTGGTTTGGATAGTTGTTTTATGTCAAAATTTAAATACAACACCAAAATTTTTAGTATGCAGGAAGTTGATCCTATCAGACCAACAACATTTCCATATCAATTCTTAACAATTACCATTTTTTATACGTGTGTGACAAAAGGACAGTCTGAATTTTGCTATCCGTCATCCACCCATAAAGCTAATGATCCAAATGAAACAAATAAACAAACAAAAAACAGTAGCAGTGTGAATGTCACAGTGAATGTACAGCAGACCTGTACAATCAGAACGAATAATTTAGCCTATTAAAGTCTGTTTTATCAATATAACCATTTGTAACTGTTACCGTGTAACTCCATTACCATAACCTATGCAACTTAAATTTGTTTCTAGGCTAAATAGCCTATGGAACAAACATTAACAGTCACCAAACCTTCTGTTGTGTTATAGAAAAGTAAAAACAGTTCCATGGAAAGTTTTTGGAGATTACACTCTGAGAACTGCATGCTTGATAATGTTGACTTTTATAAGTAATAAGTAATTTTCCGTAACTCCGTTACCAAGCACTTTTTGGCTTAAAAATTATATAGGCCTACAGATTGAATTTGGTTAGATCCTTTTTATGGGTCGACCGATACGGGGCCGGGGCCGATACCGATATCGATATTTATTGCCTCTGGGTGGCCGATAACTTATATATAGCTGATATTGTAATTTTTTTAACCTGTTTGACTGGACTGCTAATTGACAGATTTTCATTAAAGGAAAAATATTTCCCAAATTCCATGAAAAGAAACACATTGAGTTGCCTTCTCAATCTGTGTAAAATTTAGAAAAAAGACCATTCATGAGAGACAGGATTAAATGAGGGGTATTAGCCTACAATGCTCATAAATTAGCCAAGATAATACTTCTAATGAATAACCTATAGGCTATGATTTTTCTTTTTCAAAAGAGTTTTCTGATATATCAGTCTACCTCTAATCCTTTTCTGTTACCCATAAAGTATATTAACGTACAAAATTAGATGTTTTTAAATATCGGTTCAGAACTTGCAGAATGGCATTTCAAAATGTAGTGGCCCTGTAACTCCGTTACCGCGTAATCTTCCCCATAGGCTCAACACTTTCGACTGAAATTTCAAGCAAGGGTAAGGAACTCTACGTGCTCCTGCTCTAGGCCTAAATGCTGCGAATACATAATTTAAAAGCCGCTACTTGTCTCACCTGAAAACCATGAAGGCCTATTCCTGTAGCTTTTCATAACAGAGGGCTATGCTACTGTTAAGGGTTGATGTAGCCTGCTAAGAGTTGAATCTAAATAGACCGGGATGTCAAACGGGAATGAGAATAGTATAGGAGCACTCATCAACCTGCCAAAATTTGTGTCAATTAACAGCAAACAAACATTTCTGAGGATGGCCTAATGGGACAGGTAGTCCCTTCACTTGGCGCTAAGTTAGGAGACATCGCTGTATCACTGTGTATCACATTTTATCCAATTTTCGTTCACATTTTTTCTCAGAACAGAAAGTTACACAGTCATCCCCTACCCCGTAGTTGGTTAGACCGAGTGAAGGCTTGAAGAGTTTTGAAACCGGAGTTTTCGAAACGTCAATGGCGAAAATTAATGGGCAGCGTATTTCCTGGAACCTAAGGCGATTTTTATAGGGGGAGCAACTGGGCGGGGCTTGCATGGTCCATAGCCCACACGACTAAACATTACTTGGTGCCAAAGCTAGGTACAAGTCTGTGCTAGCTGGTTGCAAATAAATCTGATTCCATACAGAAAATAAGCTAACTGATATTTTCTTCCATTATTTCGCTGTTGCTCTCCATTGATATCAGTATATTAGACTATACGTGCATCAGTGAACTTTTCTTTTGCCAATTTAGTTTACTAACACTGATTGAAAGGTGTTAATTTACAGAAATAATCCAGTAACGTCACAGCCTGTGCAAGATGGTTTCCATACAGAGGGATGAGGAAGCAGCAGGGGTTACTAACATAACGATTAATAAATCTACAGTAACTACTGGTCTATATTTGTCACTGTTGAGCCCATAGTACCCATAAGTACCCATAGCATTTCCCTCCATAAATCCAAACTTAAAGTTGCCCCTCAGCTAAGAATAACAAGTAGGCTAGTCAAAGCTAGCTACCGCTACGTCCCTATATTCGAAATTCTGGGGACTGTACGCGTGAAGCCTCGCAAATGTTCACCAACTAACGTTAACGTTATACACATTTCAGTGGACTGAAGCGTCAAAAACATTACCTAACGTGGTCGAGTCAACACTTCGACGACAAAAAGCTCTTTGGTGGCCTGTATGAGGGCATTATATGCTATAACACGGTACAATTATCAACAATAACGTATATATGCCCTTAATGTTACAGTTGAGTGTCGTTGACATAACTACCTAGCTAACACATGCTAAATTTAATAAGTAACGATGGTGGTGTGTGCTAGCCGGCGATGCAACAAAGACCTAAGGAGCTTGAGCCAACCATCTCTTCTGCTGTAGACGAAGGGCGAAAAAACCCATGACAAAGGCCAACATAGGTTGCTTCGTCGGTAAAAACAAATCAGTAATTGACCACCTTGTCTGGTCAAATTCATGTAACTAACTTGCACTTCAGCTTGGATCAGTTTGGTAGGAGATACCTCACCCAGCGTTTGCAGCATTACTGTAAAGTTACCATGAGGACAAATATCCCATTCCCTGGTTTTCAGGTTGTAAATGACAAAATATTTCATCCTCTCATCGACAGATATCTGTAAACCTTACCGTGACGTTAATTTGTAGATTCCATCAATAACTCCTAAAGCAGCGGAAACAGGCGTTGCGCTGACTAGGTCCACATAAAAAATGGCTACGACTTTTTTTTCCACACGGGAGGAGGGGTAAATTTCAAATGACACACAACAAGAAAGGGCGGAGTTTACGTTAACGCAACGCAACACAGCGCGAACGGCAAAACCCGTTGATAGGCCTATTGTTTAACTACACATTTCTCATACAGTGGTATAATACAACATTAAATTTAGTTGTTTATCATAATACAATAAAAGCTGATCTGATAAATAATAACTAGCTAGCAGATTTATAAATTGAGGGCGTGGCTTCCTCGTTTGCATTTTCGTAAACATTTACCATCCATGACATCACAGACCTCTACAGTGACAAAACTTAAAGCGTAAGTTCGGTATGATAATTACCCTCGTTTTCCGGTTGTTTACAATGAAATGCAATGGTTAAGATTGAAATTCTGTCAAATGCTTCCGTTCTGAGAATTTTCTGTTTAAAATTACATTTTATTCGTAAAGCGCTGAAATACAATACATTGTCTTGCGGCTAACGGAAGTTCCAAGACAATCGGAGGACAATCACGGAAGAAAAAATGATAAAAAGGGGCGGGGCTGCATAAGGTGGATATTGTTAGCTAATATGATGACACGAATATGCACGATATGACTTAGCAGGTTTCGTAGAGGAAATATATTTGTTGGCGAAGGAATTGGTATCAATGAATAACTCGCTACATTGCAATGAAACCATTCCCAGTTAAAGTAGTAACAGTTTTAGAAACGGACGTTCCTCTTGCCTTACAACACCAGCATTACCATCGGCCTCCCTGGATTTATTGCTTAAAAGGGAACTATGCAACCTTTTTTTAGTTCAATTTACCTTTATTTAGCAGATTCAGAGTCATTGTGATGATTCTACAACAGTTTTAGGTCAATTGATGACTGTTTCGCCTCGCTCTAGCTCCTCTCGGCGTAGAAATTGAATATGCAAGATTGGTGCCGCAGATCGCGGCACAGTTTTTGGGAGCTGTAGGGAGAGCTCTTATCGCTAAAAAATGTGAAGTCAAGCCCAGGAAACGAAGGCACATAACGTCTGGTCTTTTCCCCAAATGCATATATGCTAACTTGGTTGGTATTGTGTCATTGTATTGAAAACAGGAAGTTAACTGGTTAGCAATGCTTTTCTGAAGCTTTTGGGGAAAGGACACCTGCAAGGAGGAGCTTTGTGACGAAAAATGTGAGCCTAAACCTAGCGCATTCCAGTTACCTAGAATAATGTAATGGGTGTGCCTCAAGGTTCATACTTAGGCCCACTACTGTTCAGTCTGTATAGTATGGGTTTGCTCAAATTTATGTTAAGCCTTGTTTTCAGATCATTTAAGACAAAATACAATGATAAAGATTGAAATTCACACAAATGCTGCTGTTCCTGGAATTTTTGGTTGTTTATAGAGTTTAAATTCTTTGCCCGAGCCCGACCCAAACTTGGGCTCGGGCTGACATTTGCCATCACTCTATCGGGCTCTTATCGGGCCGGGCTCGTGATCAATGTTCCATAAATAGGCCTATGCTTTAAATATTTTTTTCAATCAAGTTATTTAGCCTATGATGCTATATGGTGTGACACGCGCTCTGTCGGCTACATCAGACCTATAAAAGAATCCTATGAGCGTTTTGTGTAGGCTGCCATCTTGTGGCGACACCATTGTTGGACAGTACACAAACCTTTTTGAAAATGCACAGTCAATAACAGCTAACAGAAAAGACCATGGAATACTGTGACTCTGACATTATACAAGTAGTAGTAAATCTCATATCGTAAATCACAGCATTTTATAGTGTGCTATCACGTTATCCCTATGGACAGATTGGTGATCTTACAGCTCAACAATGGCGCCTGCTTACATCCGGTAGTTTCGTCAGATTCGTGTATAGCGTAATATAAAGCTTCTAATGTGATGGGGAAAAAATGTTAAAATTAATCCAGTCCAGTGGAAAGCATAAGGAAACATCAAGTTTGTTTGTCGACAGTAAAAACGTGTTGCTTCATTCTTGTGGGAACCGAAAGTGAAAGTGGATACATTTGTATAAATTAAGCTCTACGGTGTTTCTGAATGCAATAAAAGTGATCGTTTCAGCATTACAACACATTATAACCTCCATCCATTTGCCAAAAAACTTCTGATTATGTTTTTTTTTGTCTCGTGGATTTACCAACATGACAGTCTAATGAATGAATGAGTATCTAATCTCAGTGAATGAGAGATGCGCAGAGCTGTGTCAGCAGAACATATATGACAACAGAAAGACTTCAACGCAGACACAAGAAGTCTTGTCAACAGGCATTATGCTTCAAAAATATGCTGACCAAATGTCTGTAAATCAACCTGGAACTTGTTGAACATGCAGTTACAAAAGTAGGCCACTATTAAGCCTATTTAACATGTCGGGTTTAAATCGGTCTCGGGCTCATTATAACACGTTATCTCATGGGCCGGGCCGGGCTTGGGCAGAAAATGATCGGTCTTCGGGTAGGGTCGGGCTCAAATTTTCGGGCCTGATCTAAGCTCTAGGGGAGACTCTATAAACAACCGAAAATTCTTTGAACAGCAGCATTTGTCAGAATTTCAATCTTTATCATTGTATTTCATCGTAAATGATCTGAAAACAAGGCTTAATGTAATTTTGGGTGAACCAGTACTTTAACGACCTACATCAGAATTGCCATGGTGTGGATGTACAAATGTATGCTGACGATACAGTGTTATACACGCAGTGTTGGGAGTAATGAGTTACAAAAGTAACTAATTACTGTAATGCATTGCTTTTTGAGGTAACTTGGTAATGTAAGGCATTACAGAAAAAAAACTGGTAATATTTTCCTCGGTACAATTGTCAGTAACTCAAGTTACAATGCATTTTTAACTTGGTGTTTTTTTCCTTTATACAAATTTTCCAAAAATCACTGAGAGGTCAGCAAGGGTAAAACATTTGCTATGCCTGACTTAATGTAGAAATTCACATTCTCCGCTTGTCATTCTGAACATTAATAACAAACTAATGAAGGTCATAGGCTACCGGAGGGCCCGAAGAGTAACTTAAATGTAATGCAACAGTAATGCACCTTACATTTTCAAAACACTAATATTGTAATGTAAGGAACTACTTTAAAATGTCAGTAAGAAGTAATAAATAACACATTGCAGTTTGCAGTAACTTGCCCTACACTGTATACATGCATGCAGTAAATCCTCAGGTGGCAGCTGAGAAACTAACGAAAGCAACAAAAGGTGTGGTTAAATCTTCTTTTCTAAAACCTCATACTTCCTTACTTATATTTCTAGTACAGGTATTCTTATTAGGAGTGAACAGATTGACATAGTAACTCATAGTGACTCAATTCACATAAAAATCATGACCAAAATTATTAAATACAATCTAGCAAATTTTAGGCAGATTAGACTCATGAAAGCAGCAAAGATATCTATGCATGCATTGATCTTCTCACACATTTTATACTGTATTACCTGTTGGAGGCAGGCTGGTAAAACCATAATCAAACAAATTGAATCACTATAAGCAAGTGCTAAAGCCATTTCTGTGACATTTTGGATAAACATAATCTCTCAAACTTTTAGTCTCTTCTCAAACCTTTGCATAGTATATAGATTTTTTAAATGGTCTGGCTCCTACTTGACTACTTGAATTTATCCAGCATCGCCTTGTAAATTCTGTAAGATCCACTGGAATGGCATCCATACACAACTGTACGGTTCCCTTTCACTATTCTACCGTTGGTAAGTCAGCATTTGCAGTGAATGCCACCATGCAGTGGGATGGCACACCTCAGGGGTGACCAACCACTCGAAGACCAAGAGCCAAATACTGTATCTGACTTTGTTACAGCAAAGAGCAACATCGGCACACAGGCACATACATGATTCTGTTACTACTACTACTACTACCCATCCTTCTGACACACACACACACCTCTGCCATGAATTGTATAAGTCACACACCAACATGATAACAGAATAGTAAGCCCACAGGCCAGTAACATCATACACATGGGCACACACCCTCAACCATATCTTCCTCACACACACTTCATCTTCATTATCTTCTTTTTGCAGTTCATTTTTCCCCTGCCATTTTAAGATCTGACAGAAGATCGACCCCCTGACCTACTGTTGCAGCTAAGCAGTTCTCACACACCTGCACATTTGCCATGATCTCAAAGTACCGTAATGAGCACAAGCAAAGCACACCTCAAAATCACTGTATTAAACGTAAGGGAAGTGAACACCCACATAAACACAAACACAAACTTGGAGATGAACGTAAGAGCCACATGACTCCGGGCAAAGAGCTGCATGTGGCTTGCGAGCCGCGGGTTGGCCACACCTGTGCTATAGTCTGACATTACAATGATACAATCTGTCAGGAACACTGGCATCAAATATGTTAAGATTAAAATTGGTTAAAGTTCTAAATCTCAAATCACAATGTCCATAATTGTTAGTGGAAGCCATTAACGATTATCAAACACATATGCAGGTAGCCTATTCTGTATACTGAATACTTTGGATTACTTTTTTTTTTTTAACTTCATGAATGTAACAATCACATCCTGCCAATTCTTGTTTGGTTTTATCAACAAAATTGGCTGTTCAGCCCGTCTCCAATACATACATTTGCAGTAGATGACAAGAGGTGGAAAAAGTATAGAAATTGTAACTAAGTAAACTAAAACTAAGTAAAAGTATCTTTACTTTGCTTAAATTCTACTCAAGTAAAAGTTAAAGTAACCAACAACAAATCCACTCAAGTAAAAGTAAAAATTACTTAATTTAAAATTTACTTAAAGTACAAGTTACTTAGTTACTTTCAATTATTTGAAAAAATCATAATCAAAAGCAATGCTATGTTAGGTTTAGAGTAGGGTTAAGGTTGGGGTTAGGGTTAGAGTTGATCCAGGACAAACAAGTTTAACATTGATCCTGGACTCTTAATTACTTGGTGATATCAGATCTTGCATTTCATTTCACTCTGCATAGCAGTATGGTGACCATGGCCGATTTTCTCGCCTGCTTTCGGTATCCAATAACAGAACAGAAAGGATTTGCACAGCCCTCGATTGCATTTTACGTCACGTGGTGGCTCTGGAATTGGCTCTGAGCTATGTACAGACGGTATGATAGACATTCGTAGCGCCCAATAAACGGCTCTGGACAATTGTAAGCAATGCTTCCGCTACGAGAAATGCAATAGGTAGATCTCCAGACTAAATATCACTGTGATTTTTAGTTTGGCATTCGCATAGGCTAGTGCTAGTCCCTTTTTGTTCTGTGATTGGATACCAAAAGCAGACGAGAAAATTGGCCATGGTCACCATCAAGGAGGTTATATATAAACTGGAGACAACGACTAAGTCCCGCCCTCCATAGAACTGAATGGCCGAGGCTAGGCTAGTAAATGCAGTGAATTGACAGTCAACGCCATTGTGAACACTGGAGGTAACAGGCCACGGCCATGCCCATGCTGCCCATGCGCAAAGTTTCAAAGTTGGAAATGACGCATGGACTCACGTTGAATCTCTTTGCAAAAACAGAAGTCCTTCAGTCCAGACGGTGGTGATAATGCACCTAGTTTGTTTGTCATACAACACGAGGAAGAAAGTTCTGTCGAGAACGTGCCTGAAGTTTATAGCATTCATGACAGTACACTTTTTTTCACAAGCTCCTCAAAAAATACGCAAAGAGTAACCAGAGATCATGAAATATTGCTTTTACTCTCCCAGGAGAAATAACATTTCGCATGTAACCGCCCACCAATTTGTAAGTGCATGAGTGCTCGTGCCCAGCATGACTCTCATGCATGCGCTGCCTTGGTTCGGATTGTGACTCCATACTTAAATATGGCGATGCTAAAGTGCTGCCGCTAATCTGAGCGTTCTTGACCCCCTGGTCACCATGCTGCTTTGCAGAGTGCGTAAAGGAGCATGGGAACTCCCAGTTCCCATGCTCCCAATTCCTTCCTCCCCCAGATACTTTCTGCATACGCTGCATCTAGCATGGTAGTAGAGTACCCATGCATTTAATTTCACTCTGCAAAGCACCATGGTCTCTGGCCAATTTCTAGCCCTGCTTTAGAATGGGGAGGGACTAGGGCCGTTTCTCAATACAGAACGGACAAGAATGGGCTTCCTTACTTGCAAGTTCGAACTTGTGAAGTTGAGAACCAACTTCCAAGAACGTGAGGACACAGTGCGCTGAACCCGCTGAACTATCGGGGGGAAGCTGTCTGCTTGCCCCAAAACAAATGCTGTGTCCACTAAACCCTGCTACCCTAGGGCGCACACCATGCCACTAATAAAGTCCTGAGGCAGAGTTAGGAAGGAACAAAATAGATATTTATTTCAATATCTTTTTAAAAGGGGATAGAGAGAGAGAGCAAAATTGTCTATGGGTTATCTGCTGCAAGCTGTAGGAGGAGGATGATGGATCAGCCAGTCCAGGGGGCCATACCACCACACCACATGAGTCCAGCCAACAAAGCCTGTAGGAAGGGAGCACTGCAAACGTGGACACACCAAACAATATAGAGACAACACAGCAAATGGTGACTGAGGACAACACACACAAGTTACCACACATACGCTCAACAGGCAGTCAATTGGGAAGGCAAGGGTGGACATCTTCTATGGCAGTTTCACGAAATCACCCCACTGGACAAGGCACACCTGTGTTTGATTAAGCATAACAAGGGATGTAAGCTGACATCTTGGTGCATCAGCTGAAGTCTTCCCAAAGGAAAGCAAAGCCCACAGATATTAGTTTCCCCATCATGTCACCCGGTGACACTAAGGTTATAGGTAGGGGGCGCTATTGCAGAAACACCACCCCCATTAACTATGGCTACCCCGAGGAGCCATTACACCCAACAATAATGCAGACAGGCACTGTACTGGAACAACTGGCAAAAAGAAGAGTTTTACTTCATGAATTGTTTAAAAGGCATAGAAGGCTAGAGTGGAGGTGTTCAGTCCAACAGCCGCTAGGGCTGTGGGGTTGGAATTGTGGCCAGCCTCTTCTATGCTCCCCCACTGATCAGCACAATGTGGTCCTGGTTATGGCCGGAGGACACAGCGAACTGGAAAGGGAGAGGTGTCAAGGGTTATTGGCTGCTGATGCCGTCATCACGAAGGGGTCACGTCCACCGGGGACACCTCCTGTCTTATCCTTTGCCATCCACATTCGGTTTGTCTTGCCAACAAGGCCTGTAGAAGCACTGCACACATGGCACGCCAATCTCACACAATCAGTTGGGCAAGTCACTCACACAAACTGGGCAGGCGATCGCTGGAAAGAAGGGGGCACAAGGACTGTCGATGCAGGCCTCAAATGGAGCACCCAGCCACCACATACGCAAACCAGCAGGACAACACAGTTTGGCATCAGAACACTGGAGAGGATTTGGGAGGAAGCAGAGGAGCACATACAGTGATACAGGTTTTGGAAGTTAATATTCTGTAGCAGTTAATTGGTTACTGAACGATGAAAAGCACACTTTGGAACCAACCAACCAACACAACAGGCATGGCAAGCAATTAGTCTTCAGCTACAAAGTAGCCAATTGGGTGAGTTTTAATAATCAGATCTAGCAAGAGAGAGTTGGAGGAGGGTGGGTGACAGCAATCACTAGCAACAACATACAGTACAGACCAAAGGTTTGGACACACCCCCTCATTCAATGCGATTCATTTATTTCCAGGGGGGTATTCCTGCAAAGTCGCTAATGATATCGGCGCTTATGTGATTAAGCCTCGTTTGAAGTAGCGTCAACTCAGAGATGAGGCTGAAGCCATTCCATCAACGCAAGTTAGCTGCGCCTGCCTCTGGTTAACTTAAACAAGGCTGCGTGCACGAGCTCAACACTAGACCTAAATAGGTGATTTAGGAATACCTGATGAACTGTCGTAAAATTAAGGCAGAACTAAAAGAATTTTAAGAAAGAAACTTCGATATGCATACGTCATCTGTTGAATTTTGTGTGAAATAACTGAATATCACATTTTCATAGGCCTACTGGCAATGCAGAAATTTGAAAAGGTGATTGAAAATATATTTTGACTCATAATGTTTGACCATTGCTTGTTGGAACAAATTGCCAGTCTCATGTTCTGTCACAGCAGACTTGCACCTGCAACTGAAATCAATCCATCATTCAATTAAGACGTAGCCTACAACTCCAGACACCACGTGATGGGCCGGCATGTGATACGTCTCTGTTTATGCATGCATTTGTTTTTAATTAGTAACTAAAATTATTCCTAATCAGAGATGTATAGTAACGAAGTAGAACTACTTAAGTAGCCTACTTAAGTACTAAAATGCAGTATCTGTACTTTACTGGAGTATTCTTTTTTTGTCCTACTTCCACTTTTACTTCACTACATTTTTTTGATAAATTTAATACTTCTACTTCGTTACAGTTTTGATGTGCTGATTAGTTACTCGTTACTTTTATTAAAAAAAAATTACAAATCATACCACATCCAGTGATAGCCTATCAATGCCAGACCAGACCATCACCAGGTTTTCATTATTATTGGGCGATTCAAGTGGTATAAGAGACCTCATGCTCCCCTTCGACCTTTCTCATTACTGAATGCAGTCAATTTGGAACGATTCGCAAGGGTCAGTCTACTGCTTCATTTCGAGATGGAAGAAGAACAAAAAGTTCTTAAACTTCGAATGATTGTAGTGAGGGGAATGGTGGTGACCATCACTGGCCCTACTTAGAGTCCATAGTCAAACAGACTATTTCAGCCAAATAAATGTAAAACAATATGATATTCAAACTTTTGACTGCTTTCTTTAATATACACAGTACTTCTACTTTTACTTTCAGTACTTGAGTAACAATTTCTACAATATTTTTACTTGCAATACTTAAGTACAAAACATTTTGAATACTTTAGTACTTCCACTTGTAGTATGGTGTTTAAAGAACACTTCTACTTCTACTCAAGTCATTTTTTTGATATGGTACTTTTACTTCTACTCCACTCCTCTACTCCAGTACTTTATACAACTCTGTTCCTAATAGATACTTCGAAATATCAATAGTAATTTAGTAAAAAGGGGAATTCATGCATGATCACAGTGTTTGCAAAACCTATCAACCTTTATTTGGTGGGAAAGATTATTAAGCAGGTGTATGGAACCTTTTTGGGTGACTTGTGTTTCTGACTGATTGCATTTTCTGAGACACCGCTTTATTAAGCCTTGCAGTTAACCTGCCACGGAGCTGGTTAGTTTGGAAGCATATGTTACCCCAGCAACTCAGCTGCGATTACTGTTAGCGAGAGTAATGGAACTGAACTCACACAAAAACTAGCGCCGCTTGCCGAAGTTAGCGCGGCTTAGCGAATAGCTCCGTTGATGGAATACCCCCCAGGACAATTTATATTGTAGATTCTCATTAAAGGCATCAACATTATGAATGAACACATATGAAATTATGTGCTTAACAAAAAATGTGTGAGATTATGATAAATTTTTGGACCTGAACCCGATCAAGATGGTTTGGGGTGAGCTGGACCGCAGAGTGAAGGCAAAAGAGCCGACAAGTTCTTAGCATCTCTGGGAATGAATAACTCTTCAAGACAGTTGGAAAACCATTTCATGTGACTATCTCTTGAAGCTCATCCAAAAAATAAAAAGAGGACAAAGCAGTTATCAAAACAAAAAAAGGATACTTCGATGAAACAAGAATATAAAACATGTTTTCAGTTATCTCACACTTTTTTTTATTAAGTATATAATGCCACGTGTTCATTCATAAGTTTGTTTATTTTGTAGATTGTCAAAGGCAACAGTCATGAAAATAAAGTAAATAATTTAATGGGAAAATGTGTCCAAACTTTTGGTCTGTACTGTAGCCTACACGAAGGAGAGGCGAAGCCACTTATCTCTTCCATAAATTCCATTCTGCACTTCCCATCTCAGGAGGGACTCCCCAAGGGAGTTAAAGGAATTATCCGAAATGAATCAACACGTAGACCTGCTGTTTTATACTGCTAAGTGCTATTGAAAGCCACCTTAATGATCAAATTTCGTGCATCGTAGGCCGAGTTTGCGAAACGGCAGCTAACACTAAATGAATGAGGCATGTCAAAAACGAAACCTAACCGATTTGCTTTCATATTGAGATGCCTCAGTCTGCGTTGCATGAAATTCAGTGATTGAGGTGGCTATCAATAGCGCTTAGCACTATAAAACAGTAGGGCTACATGTTGAAAATACTTCCGGGATACTGCAACGAGAGGGCGCACGCGAGCAAGTGCAAAATGAATGGTGGTCTTTGGCCATTCACTTGAATAGACTAGCATAATGCTAGTAAAAACTGCTCTCAGTATGAGAAAATTATAGACGTAGAAGTTCATACATTTCACTATTGATTAAAAATGTTGTCCATGTTGCTAAAAATAAAATATAATCTGTGATATTTTGGATACAAATGAGTAGTACAAAACATTTTAGCATTTAGCGCTCCGCAAGAACTGATATCATCTATATCACCCCATCTCAATTTATACCTACCTTAACGCCCTAACCACTTAACCCTAAATTTTTTTTTCCCTTTCCCCCATATTTATTAACCCCTACCTCCCTCTTTCCTAACCCTAACCCCCATCTTTATTTACCCAATCTCAATTTATGCCTAACGCCCTAACCACTTAACCCTACTTCTCTTTCCCTACCCCTAGTTTCCCTATCCCAAGCCCAACCTCCCCTTATTCTAACCCTAAACCCCATATGCCCTCGTCCCAACCCACCTGGCCCCTTGCCCCATACCCCCTTCCCCTACCCTAACCCCCACCTCCCCCCCTTTCCCTTAACCTAATTCCAAAACATCCCCCTCCTTTTATCCAAACCTATCTCCCTTCCCCCACCTAAAGCTCTCCCCATCTTCCCCTATTCTAACCCCTAACTTCCCCTATCCTTACCTTAAACCCCATCTCCCCCTTTCCGATCCCCTTACCCATAATTCCTTTTTCCTAACCCTAGACCCTTTACCTCTTATCCTAACCCCAAGACCATTGCCCCCTACCCTTAGCCTATATCCCTTTCAGCTTATTTACATTCATTTTTTATTTTTATTTTTTCAACAAAATAAATCATTATTTATTTATTTATGTATTGATCAATTTTTAAATCTATTATTTACATTCTTTTCTCCCTCTACCCTGGTGGTTGGGATCCTCTTGGCCAGTGCACACACAGTCACCCACTTCAACCAAGCCACATTCCCCTTCACCTAACCCTAACCCTAACCTTACTCCTAACCCTAAACTTAACCCAGTGATCCAGGGCAACAAGTTTGACATTGATCCTGGACTCTTAATTACTTGGTGATATCAGATCTTCCGAAATGCGAAATAAGCACGCAAAGGAGCATGGGAAGTCCCAGGCTAGTTCAGAAGGATGGGAGCAGGCTTCACTCCAGAGTCTTTTTGTAATTTTTAAGAGTGCTGGCCCAGCATTTATGCAGTCAAGATTCAGGAAAGGAGGCCGCACTATGCATATACACCTTTTATTCACACAGACGTGTTTCGGCGTTCTGCCTTCCTCAGTGTGTTCAGTTACAACAGTGAAAAAAAGTTTTTAAATACCCACACCCATTGCACCCCCACATCATTAACCAATGGCTATACAATGACAATTAGTGCCACAATTGTCTTTAAAAAAAAAAAAGTTTAAAAAGATCAGCTGATCTGGTTCATAGATAACAGCATAGCATGAAAAACATGAAAAACATTGGAAATGAACATTGCATAATATTCTTTACAAAAAACAACTCAGTGACAGTTCTTCATTCATTCCATTGGGTATACATGTATTTAAGTTAAAAATATACCAAGCCTCCCTCTGCAGGAGGCGCTTCTCCCGATCTCCCCCTCTTGGAGACCGTTTAACCATTTCCAACCCCATGAACTTCAGTGCATTCGCATCATGGCCTACTGCGTTAAAGTGTCTGGCAACAGACGATTTTTCGTCTTTTCTTCTAATTGCGCATTTGTGCTCAAACACCCTAGTTTTCAAGTGGCGTTTCGTCTTTCCAACATAAAATAATCCGCAAGGGCATGTCAATAAATAAACAACAAATGTAGATAGACAGGTTATTCGGCCCTTCACTTTGTACGTTTTGTTTGTTGTAGAGTGTGTGAATGTTTTTTCAGTCATCATGCTGTTACATGCTGCGCAATTGAAACATTTAAAATTACCGTATGGTATGTTGACTGAAAACGGTAAAGAGGTAGCTGCGGGGAGATGTGACCTTACCAACTGATCTCTTAGATTAGGTGCTCTCTTATAACAGGTGCGTGGTGGATCTTGGAATGCATGGCCAATATTTGGATCACTTTTAAGATGTGCCAATAACGGTTTACGATGTTCTTTAAGGTAGGTGATATCTGACCATATGTGGCACATCTCCCCGCTTGTCTCTCAAAAGCGGGGGAGATGTGCCAGCGTTTTTTGGACAGGGGTTACGATCCAAGAGAATTGGAAAACTGCATTGAGCGTGTACGCGCAACTCAGCGCTCTGATTTATTGAAAAATCACGCACCTAGACAGACACTTAATAGGTCTACTCCGGTCACATTTGTGTCCACATATGGTCAGATATCACCTACCTTAAAGAACATCGTAAACCGTTATTGGCACATCTTAAAAAGTGATCCAAATATTGAAACAAATCCCCAAACAGATTACTTACATCAGCACACATCAAAAGGTCTACTGTAGTATCACCGCTGCAAAATAAAGCACTTTATCATGTTTGTTTCAGGTTGGATTTCCTTTTGTTTATTCGATTACAGTGGAATTTACAGTTTCATAATACAAGTTACGTCTTTTGACAACCATAATAAATATCCCCTCTTCCCTAAAATTGCTTAAGGAGTCTTTTTAATGGAAAAAAAAAAACAAACCCGTAAAAAGACCAACAATGATGTAACAGAATGGTACTGTGTTAGGAGTTGCTCTTAGATGTACATGGCTGCTACGCACATATTTTAATGTATGTTTGCAGACAAGGGATAAGAATTGGGATTCATCTGAGCTATTTTAAGAGAATGTGAATAATGACAATAGGAAGTGAATTGGTGTGAAATCAGACATTCAATGTCTTCTTGACAGAAAAGATAATATCCTTAATCTGGGGTACACTATTATCTTCCAAAATCTTGGCATAGGGCATGGGAATATCAACCCCTGTTACTCTCACGGCTGGGGCATCCAAGTAGTTGAAAGCTGGACCTGGAAGCCACAAGAGAAGAGATACAAATGACTATCATTCACAGGGGCGCCTTAACAATTGAATTATCTTTTGTGGTAATCATGTCTTTACCCTCAAATCCAATCAACAAAACACTCACCCTCCATGATTCTGGCACAAATCTCTGCACCAACGCCAAACTGGGGCCAGCCACCCTCAACAGTCACAAGGTGATTTGTCTTCATCACACTAGCCTCAATGGTCTCCACATCCAGGGGTCTGATAGTGCGCAAATTAATAACCTGTGGACATGATTCATAATGGTAAAGTAAAGAAAGACTTTCAAAGGCCTCCAAAGGCAACACTAACATTGCAAATTCTTACCAAACATTCTCTTCTTGCCAAAGATCTTTAGAGCTCTAATGATGTTTAATGATTTCGCTGTGGTGGTGTACTTTTTAGCATTGCTATCAAGACACTAATGATAATGGTATAGTGAAGTCACATTTATGGAATAATATTTAAAACACATTTTTCTTCAACATTTTTAAATCAACTGCATATTTCATTAGTTACAAAAGGCTCACCTCGCATTCAATACCCTCTTTTGCCAGGACTGCTGCAGCATCAAGACAATGGCCAACCATCCGGGAATGTGACACAAGAGTGAGGTGATTACCTGGGTAACAAAATGTACACGTTACAAAAATCATAATAGAGACAATTAAGTTGTAAAAGTTGTGGGGGTGGGGGGGTTGAGGTCAGAAACAACTCTTGAATACAATTAAACACCATTCTTCTGGCTTGTGTATCATACTGGGAGACCTGTGCAATTTATACTGGGCTTGTGCAATATTATTTTATCTAGGGGTTGTGCAATTTTACTGGGCAATGTTATTTTAGAATACAAGGGGGAATTCTTGGTGAGGGTTGGGCATTAGTACTTGGCTGATGGAATACCAATGGGCTTGTGCAGTTTTTAATGTTGTAGTACAATACTACCTGACTCATGATATTCCTGGGTTTGCAATTCTACTGGGCTGTACACCACTACTTGGCTTGTGAAAGTGCAACTGTTTTGACTTTGACTGTGACTGTTATGATCCTTGTTCTTATTTATTTAACTTAACTATTTCTATCACCTATGTAGGTACTTATATGATAGATTTTTATTTTATTTGTGCATCAGAGGGCTGCTCTAAACTCGCTGTACCTGGTTGTATAGTGACAATAAAGTTTCTTTCATTCATTCATTCATTCATACTGGATTCTGTTAGGCACCTACCTGGTCTTTCAACTTTGGCTTTTCCAATGGGTACGGTGAAGTCCTTGGACATGGCTTCCTCAGTCATGTCAAAAGCCACACCATACATGAGCTCATTCTCAAGGAACACCACTGTAAGAACCAAAAATGGATTTAAGACAGGGAGTATATTCAATTCTAATTCTAAACACTAATCCTATTGACCTTTTGCAAGCACGTCATCGTTATCACGTGATCTATCGTCTTGGACGGCGGAAGTACATTAACAACCTGTGCAGCGAAGTATAAAATATTCTCCTGTGGCTTTGTTATTTTATCTGTTGCAACAATTTCAATATGGTAGTAACAGTATACCGTCTGTGATGTCAGGTGTGGTCAGAAGGCAAGTTATGAATAAAGGACGATAAAAACGACTGATTAACGCATTTGAGTCTATAGCAACGGGCGTTGCTATGGGAAAAATCGTGTGTGTGTATGTCAAAACGATCGCTAAAATACTACTGAACTTTTAGGTAATGAATTGAAGGATATTTATATGAATCTTCAAGAAGTTAATTTATTCAAGAAATGTAAGCAACAGACATAAAAAGGCATATATCCTACTGAAATCAGTGAACTGCTGGAGGCGTCTCATTGAAACTCACTTAGTCGATAGCCAAGTTTGCCGTCCACAGCTGTGGCGGGAACTATTAATACGTCACTTGCAGAAGGTCAATAGCTGCTGCTTCTTTTATACCACTAGGAATGCTACTGCCACTGCTAAGACACAGATACCATAGTGGAAAATTCTAATCAAAAACGACAGGCACGGCAACAAGCAAAGTGTCCAACCTGGGTTGTCATCTCGGATAGACGATTTGAGGAGGCCTTTGGCATCTTCTGAGTTCCATGGGCTCACCACCTTCAGCCCGGGGCAATGACCATACCAGGCTGCAAAGCACTGCGAGTGTTGAGCTGCCACACCAGCGGACGCTCCGTTGGGTCCTCTGAACACTATTGGGACAGACTGCAGTCCAGCAGACATATAGTAGGTTTTGGCAGCAGAGTTGATCACTTGGTCGATGGCTTGCATGGAGAAGTTGAAGGTCATGAACTCACAGATGGGTCTGAGGCCAGCCTGGATGAAATACAGTATACATGACTTTTGTTGAATATGAAGGGAAATAAATACCTTTCTATTTACGGTATCTGGTCTTATTTCGAGATTCATTATCAATTATCAACTCATTATCAATGAGTTTCTTATTGGGCTGGCCTATAAAATGATAACAATGATAACACAAAGCAATTGTATTGTATTTGGTAGTCCACAAAATAAATGGGCATGTGGCAGAATTCAAGTCTCGTTGGAGCTGTTCTGGGGGTGGGGGGTGGGGAGGGTGGAAATATATATATAATTGTATGAGTTTGACAGTCAACTTGTATTCACCAGAATACCAGAATTTGTTGTAAAGAGTTATGAGTGCTGGTTATTAAGTAAATGCAGTGTGTGAAATACAGAAGGGTTTGGGGGGTCCAACCGCCTAAATGTCTCAAAAGCAAAATTTTAAGGGGGTTCCACATTTTGTCAACAAAATAGGGAAAAAATGGCCATATGGTCACTAAAATGTTTAAAGCTCACCATGTCCACCAGTATGTGTTTTCAGAATAAAAAAAGAAAAATATATTCACAATTATATTTTGCCAAGCAGACCCAGCTAGAGGCAAAATCTACTATTTAGCCTCTACAACCTTAAAAATATTCTTCCAAGCCGCTGCTAGCTTCTTCATTCTTGCATCCCAACTTTAAAAGTGGTTCTAGCAAGTTTTATTATGGCTATAATTGATTGCTTTGGCTTGGAATTTCTTGGTTTTCTTTCATGAAATATTATAATATATTTAAAAAAACAAAAACGGTTTAGGTCGATTGCACAACAAACGGGAGATTGGGAGCCCCCTGAAGCCCACAATAGTCTAATGTAAAAAGTAAATTCTCCATGCACTCCCACAAACAAAATAAGACTCACCATTGCAGCACCAACAGCAATACCAGCAAACCCCATCTGTGTACAAAGAGCATAGAAACAGTACTGAGTTACTATTCAACACAATATTAGGAATGCCCAATCTAACTTTTTCAGTTCCGATATTGATTCCAATAAATGGGTCTTGCATATCGGTTGATCCCGATCCCAATACCATATCCCCACTGAATTAGGAGGGCGGGATCAAAATAACAGACAGTATAATTAAAAACAAACAGGTTTGTGCTTGTGTCATTACATTGTATTTGATGTTTGTAGGCCTCGAACTGATCAGGTGTCTGTCATATTAAATTTCTGGTATGAACCAAACGTTACAGAACTTTGGTGAAACAGACTTTGTTTTTATGCCAGGTGCTGGTGGAAATTAGTAAGCTGCCATTATGCTGTTTTGTATGCTTTCTTTTGCATCAGTTGAAATTAAAGGAACACTGTGCAGTGTTTGCTGTAAAACTGGTGAACTAGCTACATAAAAGGCATACAAATATTTTCTGGCACTACATGCAAGTGAATATGCAATATGGGGTTGGTCATTAAAAGTTAAGTTAGTAACTTAACTCTATGATCATTACATAAATAGCACTCATAATAGCTATATAAGCTGGCTTTTCACAACTTACAGCAACTAACTACATCTAGGCAGCATCTTATAATGCAATTCATAATTAATCAAAAGAGAGAAACCTTACCTCAGTAATAGGTGTGTCGATGATGCGTTTATCTCCATACTTCTTCCAAAGACCTCTGCTTACCTAAAACAGTCCAAGACACTCAATAAATACCCTTACTCAATAAATACCCGAAACAAGACACGTTTGTGAGCTCTCCAGTGTTCACATTATGCGACTAACACTTTTAGTATTGGGAGTCTCACGGTCATGCGCGAGGGTGATCTGTGACCTCTGTGTTCGCACTACAAGACCAGGCACAGACAGAGCCTAGAGTACGCTGAGTGTGTCCACATTCGTATAGCCCTCAAGCCTACATAATACCATACAGGCATGTCTGCCGAATTCATTTGCCACGGTCATGCTTTCATGTTGTCTGTTGTACTGTTTCAACCTTGTAATTGCTGCAAAAATATTTCAGAATTATTTACAGGGTGCCAATTTTATCTTTTTAGTAAGTAAACTTCACGTGACTTCAAAGAAGGTTATTGCTTGGTGAAGTTTTTTTTTTAAGCTGCATGAGTTTGTAGGAATCGTCTCTAGAATCCCCTTGTGTTAACTTAGCATTACAGAATATGGGCATTAAGTGTTGACTTGTCAAAGAACTTCTAAGAACAATACAATACCCACATTAGTTGGTAGTAGTATGTTTTTAAGACTAACATGAGGATATTTTAGATAACGTTATTCTTTAAGAAATGTCTAGCAATGGGTGAGGTTAGGTCACCTCTTATGGCTGGCTTATGTTCACTGGGCCTGCATGTCACACTGGTGTCTCTAGGTTAGAAAAAGTGTGTCAATAAGCCAAGGACGTTCATGGCCAACTACATAAACCACATCAAGGGTTCATTGACTTTTTTCTATACTCACTGTATCCAGCCAGTGTAGCTAAAAATCCCAGCTTAATCAACTATGCTATTGAAAGTGTTACAAAAATAACAGAATTGTTTACAATTGGATACCTTTAAGTTGGGAGTCTATGTTTTTTCCACTGGACATCACTGATGTCAATGATGCCACCATATAAATGGTGACTAAAGATTAGTGTACCATTTCGAAATACAGCCTGTGATGTAAGTTCACTGACCTTGTAAGCGCCGTCATACTGTGCCACTTCTTCACCCAGTAAGAACACCTTCTCATCTCTCTCAAGCTCCTCGTCCATGGCCTGATTAAGCGCATCTCGGACTGTTACCTGGAGAATGCCAATAAACGTAAACGTTAACGTTACTGAAAGACAACAGCCACTGAAATTTCTTAGTAACGTTAGGTCGAACCAATGACCTAAAAGACATTGTTTGCTCATAGGCACAACTAGGAAGGATGCACATCGTAGAATGAACACACCTACATCACGTTACAACGTAAGGACCTTAGAAACATCAAGTAATTCAAGTTACAAAATCTCAACAGAACAAGTCACAAAGCGTGATCATAATAAGTACAATGTTAATTAAAATATTAAGTTATGCTGTAACGTTAAAATCATCGGAATGATGACAACTCTGGTGAAGGTTAAAGCTAATGTTAGAGCATCTAACCAAACCTGCAAAGAGGCCGGCGACGTCCTGTGGATCTCTCTTCGTAAAACCACTGACACCGCATTCTGGATCGCATTAAAAGAAAATAGCAGAACATAACATTACTCACTGTCAGCTGTTAGATATGAGGTCAATAATTGATGGAGAAAATACATTTTACTCCTAACTTACCTTCCCCGAGCGAAGAAGACACCTCAGAGACGCCATGTTGACCGTGTCCTCTGTTCAAGGAGGCGTGGTTACGAGTCATGTCGTGTTTCGAATGGGAATGAATGTTGTTGAACCTGTCAATGTCAGAGTCGCTGATAGGACCAATGAATCAAAATGGGCCAATGCCGTCACCACCGCATCGTGTAGCCTGACCTGGTCTGACCGACAGAGAAAAAATAAAATAAATAAATAAATAAATAAATAAATAAATAAATAAATAAATTATAATAATAATAATAATGATAATAATAATAATAATAATAACAATTTGTATTAATTTATTATAGTGCATGCAGAACAAGCACTATATTGTTATTTCCTGGCTTCTTCTTCTTCTTCTTATTATTATTATTATCTGCGATTAATTCATCAACTGTTCATCATATCAACTTCATTCTAACTAAACTACTACTGCACTATATTGTTATTCGGAGACTTCTTCTTCTTATTTTTATTCCACTTACCACTTTTGTGCGATTAATTCAGCTTAAACTATGCAACTTTGCAACTTCATTCAACTACCGTTGCGTAGGTCTACTTTTGGTGACTTGAGCTAAATCGAAACTTTTTTCTATCGTTTACGGTTTTTGCGTTATCGCCGATAAACGAGCGTCAAACTTCCCATTGAAATGAATGGTGGAACTTTCAGCATTCTATTTCCCATTGTTGTAACCTTAGCCACTGTAGTGTAAACATTCCACTGGTCCTGCTGGCAGTCGGAACTTTAGGATCCATGAGAATTCTATGTCAAGTAGAAACTATTATCAGCTGTATTAAATCAACTATTTCAACATTTTTAAGCAACTTTACAATAAGCAACTTTTGGCTGCGTCCAACTTTTTCAACTAATTTAACTATTTTAACAAGCAACATTCATCCAACTATCATACAATTCAACTTTAAGCAACTTTTTCCTTTGGCAACCATCATCCTATGCAACAACTTCCACATTGATGACCTGGCAACCAACATGGCAACCGCTATATCCGCCCTAGCAACGGCCTAGCAACTACCTCAAACACTCAAGCTGCGTCCCGGGAACCACCCCCACGAGATGACCAACCACTCAACTTAGCACCCAACATGATCAACATGGCAACCAGCATAGCAACCGACATGTCTGCCCTAGCAACTGCCTAGCAACAGCTTCCAGCATCCTTGTAATGTCCTAGAAACTACTCAAACAATGATGATCTGGCAATTAACACAGCAACCAACATGATCAACGTAGCAACGGGCATAGCAACCGCCATTTCCGCCTTAGCAACGCCCTAGCAACAACCTTAAGCAACCTTGCAACTTCTTAGAAAACATTCAGCATTGATGACGTGGCAATGAACATTGCAACCAACATGATCAACGTAGCAACCGGCATAGCAACCGCCATGTCCGCCTTAGCAACGCCCTAGCAACTACCTTAAGCAACCTTGCAACTTCTTAGAAACAACTTCAGCATTAATGACGTGGCAATCAACATTGCAACCAACAAGATCAACGTAGCAACCGGCATAGCAACCGCCATGTCCGCCTTAGCAACGCCCTAGCAACTACCTTAAGCAACCTTGCAACTTCTTAGAAACAACTTCAGCATTGATGATGTGGCAATCAACATTGCAACCAACATGACCAATGTAGCAACCGGCATAGCAACCGCCATGTCCGCCTTAGCAACGCCCTAGCAACTACCTTAAGCAACCTTGCAACTTCTTAGAAACAACTTCAGCATTGATGACGTGGCAATCAACATTGCCACCAACATGACCAATGTAGCAACCGGCATAGCAACTGCCATGTCCGCCTTAGCAACGCCTTAGCAACTACCTTAAGCAACCTTGCAACTTCTTAGAAACAACTTCAACATTGATGGCCTAGCAACCATATCATGTTTTAGTTCTATTGTCAGACATTTTTGCACAAAACTTTTACTTTGATAAAACTTTTTTTTTTTTTTACAAAACTTTTACTTTGATAAAACTTTTTGCATGCACTATGTAATTTCCATGGAATTACAAATCTAGTTATAAACGAGCGAAAAAAGTCCCATTGAAATGAATGGTGGAACTTTCTGCATTCTATTTGCCATTGTTGTCACCTAAACATTCCACTGGTCCTGCTGGCATGAGAATTCTATTTCAACTAGAGACTACTATCAGCTGCATTAAATCAATTTTTCAACAACTTTACAATAAGCAACTTTTTATGTAACCATCAACAATCAACCATGAATTTTTTCAACTATTTTAACCATTGTAACAATGTGTATTCATCCAACTCATGCAATACATTTTTTGCAACTTTTTTGCAACTTTATGCAAGTTGTTGGTCTTTCTTCAGTTTAGTTTAGTTTAGTTTTTCTCTCTTTTTTTCCCCAACAATTCAACAATCCACCTTTCATCATCATTTACAATAGATGCAGCCATAGGCCCTGTCTCACAATATCTACTCTTTATTCTATCAATTGTAAATGCAACCATCATCCTTTGCAACAACTTCCACATTAATGACCCGGCAACCAACATAGCAACCACAATATCCGCCCTAGCAACGGCCTAGCAACAACCTCAAGCAGCCCTGCAACGATCCGGGAACCACTTCCACAATGATGATCTCGCAATGCACATAGCAATCAATATAATCAACATGGCAACCAGCATAGCAACTACCATATCCACTCTAGCAAGGGCCTAACAACACCTAACACCAGCACCCTTTCAATGACTTGTGAATAACCTAACCTGTAATAACCTGACCTGGAAATCAACGTAGCAACCAGCATAATGACCGCCATGTCCGCCTTAGCAACGCCCTAGCAACAACCTTAAGCAACCATTCATTCCATTTGCCATATGCTGATTGGTTAATGCTACACTTTCAGCTCATGCTAACGAGCTCCCTGTGCACATCAGGTGTGTGCCGCCCTCATCTCCATTAGTAACATGGGCCCTCATTGGCCTAATGAAATGGAGTCGGAAGTGAGCTCCATGAAACGCCATCTTGACAACTGAAAATTTTGTTCAATTTTGGATGAATTCACTTAGCCTGACATAGCCCGCCCATTATACGAATGTTCATCCGTATCCATGGTCTGGGAACGGTCCTCTGGGGCGTGTTTACATCGGTAGAGAGTCTACCGGCCAATAAGCGAAGCTGATTAGACGAGCTTTCCAATCGTTTCAAACCAGGAGTGAATGCCCTCCCCTCCGCAGTATAATCGCGTCAGGTTAAAGAACCTCCAGACCATGAATACGGATGAACAGCAGTATTATGGTCGGGCTATGTCAGGCTAGAATTCACTAGCCTAGCATTCCACATTGGAATGAATGGGAGGCGGAACTTGGTATGTTTCTCCAGGTTTATTAATACCTCCATGATGGGAGCAAATTGGAGTCATCCAAGCTAGGCACTATCCTGGCCACGCCCTCCCAGTGAGCTGCCCTAATCAATGTTAGCTGGCGCCCCAGTCAGTCAACCTCCTTTGGTGCACAACAGACTTGGTGCACACCTGATTAAAAGTTCATTTTCTAGGGAAATGGGGAGTCACATAGTCTTGACAATAATATGAAATGGGGCAAGAGGCTTTGGAGATCACCATACCATGTCCAAAATGTACATGCATTACTCGGTGGAATTCTTGGATTGTCTCATAGACTTCAATGTTACAGAATGAGCTTCTCCACTGCATAAATACGAGCGCCGCCCAGAACTACCTTATTTGGCATTAGCCTCATGACTCCAGGAAGTGGGTCCTCATGATTTATCTCCGTAAAGAAGGATCTCTAGGTCTAGGCTGTGAATGCTGACTCTGTGTTCATAAGTCTTGTTACTTGATGGAAAAAGCTGTTGTGAAGTCTGGTGGTTCTAGCCTTGAGACTGCGGAATCTCTTGACAGATGGTAACAGCTGAAACAGTCCATGATGGGGATGACTGGGGTCTTTGGTGATTCTTTTTGCTTTTCTAATACAGCGTCTGTTATACAGGTCCTGGATGGTGGGCAGAGCGCATCTGCAGATGCTTTGTGCGACAACTCTTTGTAGCGCAGTCCTTTTGGTGGCAGTGCAACTACCGTACCAAGCAGTGATGTCACCTGTCAGAACGCTCTCTACAGTCCCTCTGTAAAAAGCCTTTATGATCTGAGGTCTCATTCCAAATTTCCTTAACCGTCTAACTCTGCGTGTTAGAAGCGCCCATGGAATTGGGTGATGAGGATTTACACGTACTACCACTGAGCTAGCCGAGCTAGCTGGCCTCCATTACACTCACCCTCCAAATCCTCACTCCCATCCGGGTCACGGCACCAATGTAGCTGGTGGCGGTCCACACCGCACACGGGTCTCGAACCCGCCACCCCGCAAGCTACAAACTCCTGGCATGGGAGTGGAACGCTCTAACCAACTGACCTAAAAGCCCGAGCTTCTAACACAGTGTGTAACACAAAACTGTGTTATTCTCAGCCGCTTTTGGGGTGATGTGATAATGTTAAGTTGTCTTAGTGATATAAGTTTTATTTATATCTTAGTTACATCATACATCATCACTTACACTTCATTACTTTTACCTTCTATATCAAACTTTAATTTTATCTCTTGTATAATCACCAATATATGTTTTTTAAAATATATATGTACTTTTATCTTCATTTATTTATCATACGTATCATTCTTTTATCATAAGTATCATTTTTTATCATAAGTATATATATATTTTTTCTCTTTTAATATTTTTTTTGTTTGTTTTATTTTGTTTTTAAGCACATTGAATGACTATTGAGTATGATAATGTGCTATATAAATAAACTTGAACTTGAACTTGATCAGATGTTGGGCTGCCAGAAGTGTTTCTGTGAGCCGCCATTGGCCCTCGGGTTGCACTTTGAGAACACACCCAAGTAATTGTGTTTGTTCTTTTGAAGTAAGTATTCATCTTCAGTTTGACTTACAAAGTAATTTCAAATCAATCAAGTTTGTCTAGGTTACCAGCCAATAAAACACACACACACACACACACACACACACACACACACACACACACACAAATCCCAAATTAATCTTTCTATTTTCCAATCTGTTTTACAATGCCAGGAATAAAAGTAAAAGTAAAGAGATACAAAAACAATTACAAAATCTAAATACTAAGCACAATTTTGAAAGCTTTATTTCAAATTTTATGACCATTCCATCAAAAAATAATATTTATATATCTACACAATGTTCTCAGACAACTCAAGCAAAACTGATCTAAGCTGTTAAGTAAAAACAGCTTGAGGCTGCACCATAGGTGCTTCTTACAGTGGTTGTGAAGGATGTACAGGGTTTCAGCAAAAGGCAGATCAACACCACATAATTATTATTACAAGAATTCGTCTGTATAACACAATCAATTGTATATCATTGTAAACTCTTTTCAAGACCACTAAGAGACTGTGGTAAAGTGCTAAGACAGGATAAAACTTCTCTCAATATAAGACAAAAATAATTGTGGCATTTATCTCTTAAGCTTGTTTTGCTGCTATACAAATACATACAAATGCATATATAGAAGGAATGAGAAATAAGTTTTCCTTCGATGGAAATTTCCAGATTATCTAAACATCTACTACTGTATAATTTATTTTGAATAATGGCCTCATGCTTACTCCTGAAGAATGCACATGGACATTTTTGCATAAAGCAATATGTAGACATAGAACATGATGCAAAAAACTTTTTTTGTTGTTTCGTTTTTGCATGGTGCCAAATGGAGAACAAAGAAGCAAAATCCACCTCAGATCTTACATATTTATACTATATACACATAGGCACAATGGTAAAGCGGCACAAATTCACAACTCAGAAACACCTGTTTCATTTGAGTGTATATTAAAAGACTAAAAGAAATGCTCAAAATTAAAATGGCACATTATAAAATTATAATGAGTATAGAGTGCAGCAGATGTGAACTGAAAGCATAGCTTGCAGCTGTGTACATTTATACTAAATGTAAATCATAAAAATAAACTCAAGATAAAAGTGGTTCAAATGTGTACCTTCAAATGTGGCATCTTTAAAGATAAAACAATTTTTTCAAACATCGCTGAATCAAATCAAATTTCCAGTGAGGCTGCACACTGGAAAGCTCATGCTGGTTAAAGCCATCATCAATATCCCTGTTTAAACTGTGGGCCAAACCTGGTGCTTGAACTTGGGCCTGGCTAAGTTATACTGTACTGGGCTAGGCTTAAAAAGGTGCCAGCCTGGAACTATTTCTATTTATGAACTATTTATGAGTGACATGAGCCATGTCTGAATGTTGTCATTAAGTTTCATAGGATTTTTGTATTGTGTAATTGACATTGTTGGGAGGTCTGACATTACAAAAGCCAAATTAACTTAATGACTATATTCATTCATGGTCATGACGTCACGCCATGTCATGTTAATGACTGGGTCAAGTCACTCTAATAAAGACACCCTCAAAGTGTTCTTTTTAAAAAAAAATAAAAAAATTTAAAATCTGTTCATGGAATGTTTCATCTTTTTCATCTAACCCTGGTGTTTCAACCCTGGGCCATAGTTCCTAGGCTGATGGCCCACAATATAAACGGGGCTAATGAGGCAAAACTTATGATGCTGGACAACTGAGGAGAGGCCAGGCTTCGTTGTTTGCCCAATCCCATTAGCTTAAAGTGATAGTTTGCCATCATTCAAGCACTGCCCTGTTGCATGAGCCTGCTAACTGCACTACATTGTGAGTGGAACGGAAGACTATAGACTAAACACAAGTGCAAATACTAAGTATTTTAAATTGAGTCAATGGCACCAAAATCCTTAGAAATTGAAGATTAATGGTGCTGTTGACTCAATGTAATGTTTGTTCGCATTCACGTTCACATTTGGTCTATATATATTCTTCTGTTCCATTCACTGTCTAGCGCAATCAAGCAGCCTTGTGCAACAGGGCTATGCTTGAATGACGCCCCAAAATATCACTTCAATGAAGATACATAGTACGTCCTGTTCCTCATGTAGTGACTCTAACCCCTGTGCTTGACCCTGAATGACCGTATGCCAACAAAGAGCCTGGCATGAAGCCAGTAGAGAGCAGGGTTTCTCCTCAAATGAGAGGGTTACTACGGTCACAAGTCTCAGCTTTCTTCAGCTTGCCCTTGCTGAAGCCCTGAATGGAGCTGAGAAGGGCAGCACGGCCTGGACCACTTGATGTTGGAGGAGCCTGGGGAGCGGTGCCAGAATCACATGATGACAGCACAGGAGGAGGAGGGGGAGGAGGAGGAGGAGGAAGAGGGGCTTGCACCTCAGAGGGTCCTGTGTCAATCAGAAAACATCGGATCAGTTCATTCTATAGTTCATTCTCTCTCTTCAAGAATAAATAAATATATCACTCAACTGAGTGCTAGGGCAGAGTGTATGAGAAGTAAAAGCTACCAAAAAAGAAATAATAATAAAATCGGTCAAATGAAAATGCAAAACCCTTTTGCCATTTTATTTTCAAAGTATCTGCACAATGCTTTTGACATTTTTTTGACAAAAATAGGATAATTTTAAACCATCAATTTGTCATTTCATTTCCATTGCCATCTTGATATTATTACTAGATTCCACCTTTTATCAAAATGGATTATTCACCCCTTAATGCGAGTTACATAAGTGGGTAAAAGCATTTTGGTCTAAGTGCATGAATTTTCCTAGTCTGGCAACCCCAATCTTACCTTTTTCTTACCTTTAGCTTAGCATAGGCGCTGGAATGTAAAGTAGCCAGATAGCAACTCTTTGGCAGCATTACATTCAAGCACCTATGCTAAGCTAAAGCTAAAATTGGGGTTGCCATACTAGGAAAACACAAGCACTGAGACCAAAATGCTTTTATCCACATATGTAACTCCAGGTAAGTTTGTGAATAACCCAATTTCATAGAAAATAAAAAAAATGTAAAAAAAATCTTTAAAAAAGTGAATGCTAATTGAGAAAAGAAAACCCTAACTTTAACTATACATAATACTGTATGTTAAAAAAAAAAGTGAGAAAAAAGGACACCTGCTGATTTTCCGCTTTGCATTTTCATCTAGTTCACTCAGTGGCAATGTTAACACCCACATTATGCCCACCACAGCCTACACTGAAATGGGTGTGACAGGAACATGATCATGCCATCACCCCAGTCCCTTCTGCAGCAGAGTAGCCCCACAACATGCTACAACCCCAACTTCACCTCTCTTTCAGAAGCGTATGAAAATATATGCTTCTGTAGTTCTAATTTCAGTGATTCACCTATCATCGATAGGCAATCAATGAAATAGGAATTTATCAAACATTTAACATTATCTTGCAAGAAGTTATTAGCTTACAAGCTAAGCTTATATGGTGAAAAGTCAATGCATAGGAATCACTACGTTTGCATTCTGATGTCTGAAGATGTGCAAAGCAGGCAAAACCTTTCCTTAGTTATACTGCTATATATCTTCCACATCTCAATCTCTCTATAAATCTCTCTGTTACTCTCCCACCATACAGTATTTAGACATAGACATGTAGGGCACATATATTATGATTCATGTAATGCCACTCCCCTAGACTGGCCAAATTTCCTTGCTTCTTTTGCCATCCACTCCCTGCCATCAACCCCTCCTGATTGTACTACGATCAACTCAGGTGAAGGCCCAAGCCAGGACCAATATCCTACCTAGAGGACCCAAGATGGATCCTCCTGTGATGGCATTTGTTAAAATGAACTCCACATAAATGTTATTTCCACTCTTGACCCACCCCTTGACACTACTGCTACGGTGTTGCCAAAGAAAACTATAGACAAACTTTGCTTTGACTACCATAGTAGTCAAAGTAGTCAACTGTCACACTACTTTGATGCTTACCTGTACTTCTACATGGCCCCTGGTAGCTGGATTGAGCCTGAGAATCATGGATCTGCCCAAGGTTTCTTCTCAAAAATAATTAAAACTATTAACTATTAAAAATGATTACAACTACAAGGAGGAGTTCTTGCCCCTGTCACTTTTGTATCTGTCAGTAAAATGCTGTGAGGCAATTGTTTTGTATTCAGTGCTCTACAAATAATGAATTGAATTGAACTTGAATTTGCCTTGAACTTGACCGGTTCAGCAGGTGAAAAAAGTGCTTGCCCTTTAGAAAAGATGAATAAGGGCTAAAGTACCTTTCAACAGATATACTGCATGATCACACAGTAGTGGCATGATCACACAGTAGTGTCTTTCAGGTACAGTATTGCTGTTCTAGACAATGTCTTTCAGTACCACATGCTATAAAAGTCTTCCCCTTCACATTTAATGTCTCCAAACAGTTTTATACATAGTTAACGGTCCTAAAAGAGATACATTTGTAAGATAAAAGTCAGCTAAAGAAATAGTAAGCATTGAAAGAGCAATATAGCAAACTTTGAGAGTATTACAACATTATAAATAAACTGAACGTTTATTTGGGCTAACACTAGCCAGGCGAATGCCGCCTACTGGCTCCGTCTCCAGATAGTCAGGGATAGTGTAACTCAGTTTCATTTTCACCGAAACAGATGTGTGGGCCAAATTCTGCGAACAGACTGCGAAACTGAAGCCACGATATTTTGCCTGGACATGCATTTTTATATGCATTTTAAACGAACTGTAGCAAAATGTTTCAAAACATTGCATAGTGCATAGCGCCCTCTAGAAAGGAAACGATTGCTAATGGAGATGTTTTATTTCCTGGTGAACCAGAAGCTATGTGTTGACGCCCAGGGGGCTGGGCTACACAAACCTTCTGGTACACCAGTGATTCGCTCTCCTCCTCCGTTTTCGAAATAACCGGGGCAGCACGACGAATCAGGATCGTAGGGAGGGATTTCAGTGGGTATGACGTTTATCGAACGCGACACCCTCCCCCAGGGTAGTTCGGCTGTAAAGCTTCACAAAGCTTCAACGTGAGTGGTCGAAGTGTCATGTCATTCATATAAGGTTGCTCCAACCACGTGCAAGCATCTTTTGACTAAACCACGCCTGCGGAGAGGCGTGAAAGGGCAGTGTGCCAGTAACCTGTTACTTACAGGCTACTGGTTCACCAGGAAAGATGTTTTAGGCGCTTTGCACAAAGTGAAACGATGTGAAAGCAGATGATCAAATCAGGCAATAGATTTGCTACCTAACAACAACAATGAACTCATTATCATGTTGCAATATACCCCAAGTTCATTTCAAAGCAGATTGCTCTTTTAATAAACCACACTTGCTTGGCCCTTCAGCAGTGACTGACTGGGGTAAATATCGGCCCTGGCATCTGCACCACCGGGGGCATGCAACTTGCATCTGTCAGATACAACTATCGACGCACAGAAACATTTTTGATAGCTCCAATGATTGTTAACAAGTCCGGCGCTTTAAATAACTGCACCAAAACATTGACATATGACATTGAATAAATATCTTACCACCATGTAGTTAACAAAGTGGTCTACAAAGTAACCTGCTCCTCTTTGTAATCCTGCCTATCAGGTCATCTGAATCCAATCCCTCTTTCTCGTTTTGTTTTTCTTCTTGCATATTCCTCGCTGTCCTCTCTGTCTCAATGGTGTGCTAGCTGAGCAGAGTTACTAACATTACCGGTAGTACTAGTATTAGCACTTGTGCTACTAGCTACTGTAGTTTTTCACCATCAGCAAACAACTCTGTCAGATTTGTCTCTATTTCTCCACTCTCCCTTATATCACTTGGTGTCTTCATGCCTTTTTCAGGTACTTACCTCAGACATCAGACCTCAGTCAAGTAGAATGTCTGGTTCCAACTTCGAACTTCCAATAACAAACACAGAGGCACTGATTACTCAAATCTGCCTTGACATTCCAAGCAGGCATTGCTTAATTTTAACTTATCCAAACAAATAATTTAAAAATACAGATTTTAATTTGATTTAATTAATTCAGGCATATTAAAAAAAATAAAAAAAAAACCTGGCTACAAAACAATGTTGACCGATGTATAAAATGGAAAGAAACCATGATTGTCATGTAAAGAGTTGCTTGTGGTAAAAATACAAATTAGATTCAGATGAAAGTTAATAATAGATATGGAAAAATATCAACGTCACAATGCTTCCTACAGTAATTATGGACACATAATAATAGAGTTGTGACTTTAGGGCTGCCATGTAAGATGAGCGTCCAGTCCGTCACTGCCTCTGAGCCAGAGCCTAAAAACTTGCATGCACATGCATGAGTATGCAAACATACAGTATGGTCGCAAAACTTTTCTGCTCAGACCATTTACAATTATAAAAGCACACAACATTCACTTTTCACATATTCTCACATGCACTTTGTCACAAAATGATCACAATCCACACAAGTTCAAAGCTCAATTCAGATTTCTGTGGATTAGTTGGCTATGTGGGTCCAAAAAGTAATGTATGAGTTGCAGATTGTGATACATTTAAGTTGCATTAACCCTGTTCAAAGCAGCACATCTCTCTTAAAGACCTGGGGTGTTCTCATATCATCCACTTTAAAGGTATTTTGCAGTATTTAGCACTTTTAGACCCTTTTTCTAGCCTGGAACTAGCGGTAGCAAATTGAATTTACTCAGCGGTTACGTCTAGCCATCAGTCATAGGTTGTATTCAGAAATCGGTGGTGTCTGACTTGTTTAAATCCAAACGCAACACTCTAGGTTGTAATCAGACATCGTGTTGTTCTCTACAAGTGGTCCAAAAAGCAAAAAGAAGTTCTGTTTATGTTCAAATTGTTTATTTATCTAAAAGAGGACCCAGGGCTCTGTTTGGTCTCAGGCTTCTTAGGGGTCTTTCCAGCATTACTGAGCATAAACAAGCACTGCATTATTTTCATGTAAATTACAGTAGAGGCTATGATTCGCCTCCAGCAAATCATATTACATAATCATTTACATCAATGGTCCCCAAACTACGGCCCGTAATGTAATTTTTTAAGGCCCTCCAAAATATTACATGTATTTCATCCCTCTAGCACCTGACGTCAACACCGTCAAACTTATTTTTTCCCCGTTCATTTCCTATGGGAACTACAAACAAGTACATATAATTCCTTTTTTGTCCTCCGGAGGGTTTTTGGCGCTGTTGCACAGCTATATTCAGAGCTGTATAGAGAGCTCATCGAAATAATGGTTGCAAATGTGCTGCAGTTCTCTAGTTCTTCTAAAATACAGCGTTGTGCCAGAGTAGCGTTTTATAGAAACACATCACTTACTAAATCAGCACACTGAAATGGAATATTTTGTTGCAAAGATGGTGGAGTTGACAAACTGGAAGTCCTGCACGGTATATGCCATAGATACAGTTTGTCTCTGTGTGTTTTGTTTTAAGGGGTCCGAGTGTGGTTGGAGTGTTCGTATATGCACTGATGATAAACTGAGTTATCAATCTGAATTCGTTTGAGAGCTGCAAGGGTCCAAGTCCCTTAAAACTGTAGTCAACTAGAATTACATAAATGCTATTTGTTTTCGAATTTGAATAGCCCCCATAAAATGAAGAAACAGGTAGAGTGGGAGAGAGGGTTCCTGCTTAAAGGACAGGGTATGCTGCAACTTTAAAAGGGCGGTTTTCATCTGGCACTAAAGTTGGATTATTACTATCAGATAGCACATTGACACCTTTAAGCACAGGTGGTAAAGAAAAAGCATATGTGTGCCCTAATGTCCTTAGCCCCACTGACAGACAGCCTAAATATATTAATGCTGTGTGCATAAACTTTTATGTACTCAGTTTCAAGTAAACTCTCTTATTGACAAACAACCATGAAAATATGGTTTACTACTTCTTTTATTTATATAAATTTATATATTCATATAAAAAGCTCATACAGACATAATGCAGAAATATTGTCTTGAGCAATGATTTGTCTGGAACAAATTGATCATGCCAGTAGGCTTTAAGGTGTCCACTGGTAATTATAAAAATTTCACATTTAAATTGGTAATGTTATATTTAACTGCATACCATAGTTTATGATAATTGCTCTACATGAAAGCCTGTCAGCTCTACAATCTACACAACTTCCATATTTGCAGTGAATTTTGGAGTTCTGTTTCAGAAATGGCCTTTTTTGATGTCGCCCACATTTTCAGTGGAGTTGAGGTCAGGGGAAAGATTTTCCACTACATTACCTCAATCACACTTGTCTTGAAACAAGATATTGACTTGTGATGCATGCATACAGTATGCAGTGCTTACAGAGTAGGGAAGTGTGATGAGTGGGAAGGTGTGTGTACTATAGGTGCTTAAAGGCGTCACCCTGCTACTGGATAGCAAATGTCCAATACTACTAATACCAGATCAAAATGCACCCTAAAGGAGGAAGGAATCAGTATTGAATTACTTTACCCCACACATGTTCAAAATGGTGCATGCTCTACTTGGAGGACAGCAGAGGGGGAAGAAAGAGGTAGATGCACATTACTGTTCATTTTGTACAATGAGCAGAATCAACAACACAAATCCTACAGATATAGAGGGGAGGGATCAATTGGATGGAGGAAATGAGGTCTAAGGAAAGACAGCAAGTTGATGTTAAACCTGAAACATGTAAAACTGTCTAGCTCTACTGTTGGAAATTAGTAATGCTGTTAAATTAACTAACTTTTGCTGAACATGCAGAGTGCTGTACATCCTATAACCAGTCAAGGGAGCACTTGTCTATGTAATATTCAAGCATGGGAACCTAATAGCACATGGACAGATGGGAAAAGTCCATCATGCAAGTAGGCAGGGAGGGCACATACCTGATGTAGACGGTGGGGTAGGGGAGGAGGGACACGTGGGTGGGGAACTGGCACCTGAGCCTGTTTCAAGGGAGAGTAGGGCTCAACCACACTATTTCACTTCATTACAGTAATTTCCCGCATATAAGCCGCATTGTGTATAAGCCGCAGGACAGTGTTTTATGCAAGTTAAAAAAAACAAAACCACATTAACACCATGTTAACTGCCCCCCTGTTTTAACCTCATAGCGGAAGAAATTTAGCAAAATCAATGTATAAGCCGCAGCTAATAGTCGGGAAATTACGGTACACATACAAAACTATACATCTTACACAGAACTATGTCCACAAAAGTGCACAAACACCTCCATTGAAACCTGAGCATTTAGCATGGGACTAAAGACAAAATGAACCTACAAGCAAGAGATTCCCAGAGAAAATCTGTGATGTTTCACAATGTGATTATGAGTTATTATTAGCACTTATCGACAAAGGCTACTATGGAAGTGTTGCCTGATGCTAACAAGGAAGTGAAACTATTCATTTTAGAAACACAATAAAACATTTTTTTAGTCTATGAATTTTCCTTGGGCGAGTTTCCTTTTAACTAACATATCAACTGCTAGATTCAGTTACTAAATATTGGAACTGGTCGGGGTATTTTGTTTGCTTCATGAGAGTCCTGTATTTGCAGTCTGCCGCAATTTTATTCATTCATTCTTTCCATCACAATAAAACATTAACATCGCTGAATAAATCCAATCTCTTCCTTAATAAAAAAGGGGCCAACTCAATATCAGTCTTGTATGTGATATTTTCAAGAGGCACAAATAACAGATTACCAGCTATTTTTGTTCATTTCTGTGATCTATTCAACTAAGTTTGTGCAGTTTGCATTTGAATAAGATCCGAACTAATGCCACTTTTCCATACATACCGGTAATAGTACCTACTTAGCCTCGTACCTACTTGGCCTTACTCTACTGTACTCAGCTTTTGGCTCGCATTTCCATTGAAAAGAAACATCAGCCTGGCCTGAATGACTTTAGTGGGTTGGGCCAGAGACACTTATGGTTGGGCGGAGTAACGTCACTTTTCGGCCACATAAATTAGTGGAGAATTAGCGCCGACAGCTAACCCATTGGGGCAGAATTTTAAACTGTTTTGAACATTGTAATATACTCCAAATCTCACCCCAAAAGCTGTGCAACATCAGTGAACACCTTACAACGCAGAACTGAAGAGTGTATGACTAAAATAGTGGTTGTTCGCTTGTCAAAGTAGCAACATAGGCTACCTGTTTACATCCTGGCTTCAGCTAATCCAAGTCAATTCTGCTATAACTACTCCCTCAATGGCAGAGACGAAACCTTTTTTGTGTTCAAACATTGCTGACCATGTTACAACAGCCTGTCATGAGCATTACAATAGCTCTAATGCCAGCACAAAAGACATCCCTTCACGATGTGTTCTTACGTTGCCAGATCTTGCTATATGCATCTAGCGAAATTATGGATTTATTCAAAAGTGAAATTAATTTATATTTGTTAATAGAAGTGCACTTTCAATGAAAACAGGGACAGTAAATCCAGTGAAAATGCTTTTCTATTAGTTTCACTTTTGAATAATCCTGTAATTATTGCATGGTGCTTGCGCAAGATATCAGATACTCGAATATGGCAACCCAGCAACTTATTGTGAACAGATAGACAAGATGTCGATAGCTTTCTTGTACAGGCTCATTAGGGGTATTGTAAGGCTCATGTGTCATGACAAGCTTTTGTAACATGGTTAGTAATGTTTGAACACAAAAAGGAAGATACTGCAATATAATTCACGTCTGCAAAACAGAAGTTTTCGTCTCTGCGAGGGAGTAAAGTAGCGGAAGCCAGGATAAACAAACAGGTAATGTTATGTGGCTGCTTTCACAAGCACTGTTTAAACCACTTTTGTAGTCACTTGAGGTCATACACACTACCATTCTGTGTTGTAAGATGTTCACTGATGTTGCATAGCTTTTGGGGTGAAATTTGGAGCATATTACGATGTTAAAAACACAGTTTAAAATTCTGCCCCAATGCTCCTGAGGAAAAGGGCTATAAGTTAAATGTAGACCTACTTTCCAACATGGATATGGAAAGCAATTTTATTTGCTTTCTTCATCATAATAGTTACTCCAAACAAACTAAATTTCAGTGAATTTGGAAAATGCACATTATGCATTTCTTTTTTTACCATTATTCAAACTAAACTAAATATAAAGTGTTAAGCAGTGGTGTGTGTGTGTGTGTGTGTGTGTGTGTGTGTGTGTGTGTGTGTGCGTGTGGGTGCGCTTGCGGGCACTCATGAATGTCAAACTGAGATTATAAATTCTACTAACACTACATTAGAGGTGGGGGTCCATCTTCAGTCTCTT
>JAODXP020005578.1:47500-49504 GCA_027497455.2 Sardinella longiceps | reverse complement strand
ACACACACACACACACACACACACACACACACACACACACACACACACACACACGTACCCGTACACCTACACACACACACGTACACACACACACATGCACAAGCACACACACACACACACACACACACACACACACATGCACAAGCACACACACACACACACACACACACACACACACACACACACACACACACATGCTATCTATTCATTGAGAAAAGAATTAACCAATTATAAGAATGGCTGCAGAAAGGGCTTCATACATTTGAATGAGAGACTGTTACAATCAAACATGGCCGCCATGGTGCCAAGGGAAATATGAATTATTCACCTCAGTCTGTTTCTACCTAATATCACATAATAGCTTTCTGATTCTTTAGTTTTAGTCAGTAATATCACATAATAGCTTTCTGATTCTTTACTATTTAGTCATTAATATCACATAATACTAATAGCTTTCTGATTCTTTACACTTTTTTTTGTCATTTTCAAGATTCAAGAAAGTCTTTATTACATCTCATGATAGTAGCCTATAGTGGTCGACTTGCTAGTAGGAGTGTAAAACTCCTGTGCTTTTTCTCCTCAAGAAAATACATTTTATAACATAACAATTCATATTATTTATAACTATTACTAATACATCACTGTGTTGTTGTTATAGAATGGAGAAGCATGTCCTCTTCCCAAATATACCCAAATTGTCCTCAGGTGTTAAAATCATGTCAACTTTTCTGCAGTTTCATTTGGATGAAGACTCGCTGTGACGCTATAAGGGACAAATTCTCTTGGCTAATTTGGAGCGATCTGAGTGACGTGTTGTTTGGCCTTCTCTTGGCATCTGGGGAAGAAACCGCCATTAAAGCAGCGCAGGGTTTCTTGCTTCGCGTTTGAAGCTCACGGCGACATGTGGGAGACAGACGTGCCTAGAGTCAGAATTGGGCATCCCACTAACATTCTGGAAGGATTTGATAGCATAGTGTATGTTTACACTTTACAGTATTTGTAGGCTACATGCACAAACTATGTCAACTATGTTGATTTAAAAAGATTTTGGTGATTGATATCATCCGTTTAAGTCTATAATTAAACATGTTTTATTTTATTTTTATTCATCCTTTCTTTAAACAGGCCGCTGAGTCAGACATGTCTTCGTCAACTGAGCCTCCGTAAAGAATGAGAAACCAAATCAGAAATAATGATTAAACAGCGATGGAGAGAGTTGGGTTGAGCGATAGCCTAGGGATGACTACAGGAGAGAGGGGGAGGACAGAGGAGAGAGAGAGAGAGAGAGAGAGAGAGAGAGAGAGAGAGAGAGAGAGAGAGAGAGAGGTTCTCCGTGGCGGCAGCAACGCTTTCCACTCCAGCAGGATTTCAGCACCAAGGATAGTTCTCAAGAGAGAGAGAGAGAGAGAGAGAGAGATTCTCCGTGGCGGCACCAAGGATAGTTCTCAAAGAGGCTCGCGACCTCCGTCAGATCTCTTTAGCTGCGCGTGAAGGACGAGAGTGTAGAGGGACTGAAATATCAATACCGCTTTCTATTTGGTGTCTCCGCCAATCGATTTACTTGTCTTTGACCTCGAGGGAAAAGTAGCGCAGTCTGTCCCTCAGCAGTCTACTTTGTACTTGGACAAAACAGCGGACCTCGGTGACTATGGATTTCGGGAGCTAAATGATTGCTCAGAAGTGGCTTTCGGGATGTGTGTGTGTGTGTGTGTGTGTGTGTGTGTGTGAGAGAGAGAGAGAGAGAGGAGCTACACATGTGCCGTTACGCTTTAAATAGGCTGCTAGTGCGAGTCGAGTAAACGCAGTACCCAAGTAAGCGCGTGTTTGCCGCGCGTTTTTTGCATTTGGTTTCATTTACCGGACTTTTTTCACCAGGATTCCTCTATTTGAGACTAAATTTGTTTGCAAACTCGTGGGCAAGTTTGCCACTGGAATAGGCTACTGCTCATTTGGATAAGCCATTGATTCTACCACACACAAATACCAACGGCTTCCGGGCATGTT
>JAODXP020005578.1:10000-15000 GCA_027497455.2 Sardinella longiceps | reverse complement strand
AGGGATGACCAAAACTACGGCCCAATCCCATTTCTCTACCCTTAACACTAGCACTAGTTTCTGAGCCCTCCAAAGTGGGATCCCCCTCCATTGCGTAGTGAGAAGAAGCGCAGAGCTTCCCCTACAAAACGGGACAAAACGGGACAGCACTTCGCCTAAAAACGTCTTCACCTGTTTTACTATCATAAGACTAAGTGAATATAAGGCTCTAGACCGAGGTAAACTGTTTAAAATATTATAAATTATAATCATCCTAACCTGAGGAAATAATCAACATGTGAGGCTCTCGTAGGTCTTGTGAAAGATTTGCGCACTGTGAAAAATATCAGTCTTTTTAATATTCATGTTTTAACACACTAATGTGGAATTCAACTGAATTTACATCAAACTAAGATATCCCGACATTAAAAATATATATATAAATGCTTAATTGCTATAATATAGCTACATTTGTGAAGTATTCAGAGCTGGTCATCGCCATCTTTCTGTTTAGTTGATTGAGTTTGCAAAGAATCGTGGGTAATTTCATCTTCACTTCGTTCAAAGTCTGCACCTGACCTCCCTCTGTTTGAAGGGGCGATTTGAAAGGCTGAAAGCCACTAGCCCTTGGTCTGGAAAGTACCTGGGACACACTGTTAGTGTCTACTGCCAAAGATGAAGTCATATATCCCTTAAATGTACAGATATAGCAACTGTATACCTCTTCAAGAATTAGACATGCACTTCAAAGTTCTGAAAAAAAGTAAACACTTAATCAGTGTTAGCCTTACACCTCTAGAATGTGTGTATGAGTGTGTGTGTGTGTGTGTGCGTGTTAGCCTTACACCTCTAGAATGTTTTAGTATAAATTAGACATGCACTTAAAAGTTCTGTAAGGAGAGAGTATTTAATTAGTGTTGTCTCCTCAGCTGTGGAGAGAACGGGGGAATCAAATGATTCGGCCTTCCGTCCCCCCTGCCATCCCTGTTTCCTGTGTGTGTGTGTGTGTGTGTGTGTGTGTTTCCTGTGTGTTAATGAGACAGGTTGAGTTGGCCCAGCTGTGCTTCTGACGTTCACTATGAGTAATGTACCAGCAGAACTCCCCCATGCCTGTCTCACACACACACACACACACACACACACACACACACACACACACACACACACACACACACACACACACACACACACTCATACTCCCCCAGGACCGTCTGAGTGACAACTTGAATATGGGAAGCGCCAGTTAATCCTGGGCGCTGAGCGTTCGCTCGGCTGGCGATAGGTGTGTGTGTGTGTGTGTGTGTGTGTGTGCTCACCTGGCTTATCTGGGTATAATTACTGGTTGTAAGAGCGCATGAACCCCCTCACAGAGACGCCGCCAACGCATCACAGACACTTCGCCCGCTCTCAGAGACAGCCGAGAGCAGACCGCTGCCACCCGACGAGACTCCAGACCGCTGCTTTAGATACGTTACTGTTCTGGACGTGTCATTGGCTCTACGAGGCTGCAGACGCCTATTTTACATACATAACAGGACATTACTGGACGTGTCAATCACCTCATGAGGCCTCAGATCATTAGCCTGACATAGCCCATAGCCCATAATACAAATGTTCATCTGTATCCATGGTCTGGGGACGGTCTTCTGGGGCGGGTTTACATCGGTAGGGAGACTACCGGCCAATAAGCGAAGCTGATTAAACGAGCTGTCCAATCGTTTCAAACCAGAACTGAATGCCCTCCCCCCCGCAGCATAATCACATCAGGTTAAAGAACCTCCAGACCATCAATACGGATGAAAAGCAGTATTATGGTCGGGCTATGTCAGGCTATCAGATCGTTACTTTATGTTTAATCAAATAGACCAGTTCTTTAATGAGGTTAATTAGATAGATCAGGTCTCTAACAGTTTTATCATAGATCAGGTCTGTAACAAGTTTAATCAAATAAATCAGGTCTTTAATAAGTTTAATCATAGATCAGGTCTGTAACGAGTTTAATCAAATAAATCAGGTATGTAATTTTCTGCTCATTTCCTGAAGTTCCCAGCGTCCCCTAATAGAGTCCAGAAGCAGAGAGCTGATGGAAAATTGAAATGTACTAGAGGTGTACTATTAGAAGTGTGTGTGTGTGTGTGTGTGTGTGTGTGGGTGTGTGTGGGTGTGTGTGTGGAGGGATGCGGACACACAGAATGCAGTCTCACTTTCCATATGTGTCTCTTGTTTTTTTTCTCTCTTTCAATCCCTCCATCCTCTCCTCCTCCTCTCTCCTTATCACCCCCCCTCTCCCTCTCTCCCTCTCTCCCTCTCTCTCTCGCTCTCTCTCTCTCTCTCTCTCTCTCTCTCTCTCTCTCTCTCTCTCTCTCTAGATGCTGGGAGCTAAGTGCTGGGAATATCAAATGGATCTATCAGGTTCCCATCCTCACAGCAATCGGAGTAAGGCGCTGCACCTCAGAACACACACACACACACACACACACACACACACACACACACACAGTAATGCTCACTCACCGCAATCGGAGTAAATAGCTGCACCTCCGCTTTAGCTCCATCAGCACACACACACACACACACACACACACACACACACACACACTCATACTACACAGTACTACACTTGCACTTAAGCTCCATCAGCTTGTCACATTAAAAAAAGTTATTGACGCGTAGTTTGCACTCCAGCTGCTGTTCTACTGTTGTGAGAGTGCCAATGTGTGTGTGTGTGTGTGCATGTGTACTGTATGTGTGTGCATGTGTATGTGTGTGTGTGTGTGTGTGTGTGTACTGTATGTGTTTGTGTGTGTGTGTGTGTGTGTGTGTGTGTGTGTGTATGTGTACTGTATGTGTGTGCATGTGTATGTGTGTGTGTGTGTGTGTGTGTGAGTGTGTGTGTGTGTGTGTGTGTACTGTATGTGTTTGTGTGTGTGTGTGTGTGTGTGTGTGTGTATGTGTACTGTATGTGTGTGCATGTGTATGTGTGTGTGTGTGTGTGTGTGTGTGAGAGTGCTGCTGACATGTCTGACCATCGATCTCTTCAATGCCTGATGTCCTTTTCTAAGGGGTTGTGTAGCTCACACACACGTCAGTCCTATGAGACTGTGATGGAGTACTGTCACTACGGTTGAGTATGCGCTCTGACTGCCATAACAACCAGCCTGGCTCTGTTCTCTCCCTTCGCTACATATGGTGTCAGAAGTGGGATTGCGACTGTGAGGCCATCGGAGGCGTACCCAATGTGTGAGCCGTATGAGGGACCTCCAGGATAGGTTGACTCCGGTGTGAGGGACCCCTAGAGATGGGTGAAGCACTAGAGTGTGGGGTGCCCTGGGATGGGAGAAGTACGGCTGGAGTATGCATGAGGGATGAGTACCCTCACTATGAGTATGCACTTGAGTATGCACCCTGACTGCCATACCAAAGAGCCTGGCAAGTTGCACGTTTAGCACCCCGGAGACACGGGTTCAAGAGCGGGTGGGGTAACAGTTCTCTCCCTTTGCTACAGAGAGAAACATATCTACTGGCCATAGAAGCCCTTTCATGTCCTTTTCTGAGCGCCATTGAGCACGGCCAACAGCTTCAAGACCAACATGTCTACTAGCCATAGTGTCCTTTTCCGAGCGCCATTGAGCACGGCCAACAGCTTCAAGACCAACATGTCTACTAGCCATAGTGTCCTTTTCCGAGCGCCATTGAGCACGGCCAACAGCTTCAAGACCAACATGTCTACTAGCCAGCGAGGCCTTCAATGCCTGATGTCCGTTTCTGAGGGGTTGTGTTGCTAACGCTACATCAGTCATTCAAGACCAGCATGTCAACCACAGATGACTTTAATGTCCTTTACTGGGGGGCATTGAACACAGCCAAATCAGACTCAGCACTATAAGAACCAACATATCTACTGGCCATGGACTCCACGGCCAACATCAGTACTACAAGAACACCATATCTACTGGCCATAGACTTCTTTAATGTCCTTTACTGGGGGGCATTGAACACGGCCAACATCAGTCCAATAAGACCTACTTATCACCCGGTGGAATGGAATACTGTTTTCTGATTGGCTGTCAGGGTGTCCGTTAATTCTTGATAACAGGACACCTGAGGCATTGTTGGGTAAAACAGTTTCACCAGCGTTCCATATCGATGCTCTTCAGAATGTAGCCTTGCGGATCTTCTTTCATATGAAAATAGTACCCCAACCGAAGAGGGTAACTTCTTTCTAAACGGAGCCACATGTTTCTTTTATATTTTAAACACTTGTTTACCATCTATACGTTTTAGTTACAACCAGGTGATAAGCCGGATAACAGCCTTCGAGTTGTCCCGATATAAGAAAAATAATGGACTTGGCGTAGGCAAAAACGATGGGACAGCTCATCTAATTGGCTTCGCTTATTGGACGGTAGACACTCTACCGATGTAAACACACCCCAGAAGACCGTCCCCAGACCATGGATACGGATGAACATTCATATTATGGGCGGGCTATGTCAGGCATGTCCAACATCAGTACTACAAGAACACCATATCTACTGGCCATGGACTTCTTTAATGCTCTTTTCTGTGGGGCATTGAGCACGGCCAACATCAGTCCCATAAGACCAACTGAACATAGAACCCCTTTAATGTTTTTTTCTGTAGGGCTGTGATTAGTGCCGCTGGGCAGTCTTTGCCTTCAGTCTTTGAGAGAGAGACAGAGAGAGAGAGTGTGTGTATGTGTGTGTGTGTGTGTGTGTGTGTGTGTGTTGCCTTCAGCCTTTGAGAGAGAGAGAGAGAGAGAGAGAGAGAGAGAGAGAGAGAGAGAGAGTGTGTGTGTGTGTGTGTTGCCTTCAGTCTTTGAGAGAGAGAGAGAGAGTGTGTGTGTGTGTGTGTTGCCTTCAGTCTTTGAGAGAGAGACAGAGAGAGAGAGTGTGTGTGTGTGTGTGTGTGTGTGTTGCCTTCAGTGTTTTATGCCCAGTGTAGGTGAGGACGCTAGGCTAATGATTCGCCTAATTGGCCAGCACTGCTTTGTCCATGTA